>LS990919.1:22504984-22672484 GCA_900464855.2 Musa schizocarpa | reverse complement strand
TCCCGGAGCTCCTCAATATGTTGAGGGAGGTAGAGAGCACAATCAAGAAAGAGAAGTCAGTTCTCTACACTGGTGAGACCAAAAAGAAAAGGAAAGCAGAAAAGTCCCTTAAGAACAGCAAGGGCAAGGGCAAACCAGGTAAAGCAAAGGTTGCTAAGAAAGACCCAACAAAAGACAAAGGCCGGTGCTTCTTTCACTACGGAAAAGATGAGCACTGGAAGATGAACTGCAAAGAGTATCTTACAGAGAGAGTGAAACAGAAGCTTGAAGTAGCTTCATGTACATTCATAATCAGTCTCCATTTGTCAGACTCTTATGATAACACATGGGTATTGGATACAGGTAGTGCTTATCATATTTGTAATTCGTTACAGGTTCTAGCAATGCCTAGGAGACTAGCGAGAGGCAAGATGGACCTCAAGATGGGTAATGAAGCAAAAGTTGCTACAGTAGCTGTTGGCGAGGTCGCCCTACATTTGCTTGGTGGAGCTATTATTGTATTAGATGCATGTTATATTGTTCTTTCTATTATCAAAAATATTATTTTCATTTCATGTTTGACAATTAGTGGATATAAATTAGTTTTTGAGAATAATGGTTGTTTAGTATTATTAGATGATGAGATAATCACGAGAGGAACATTGCATAATGGTTTGTTTATGATAGACACTACTCCACATATCATGAATGTAAGTGTGTCTAAGAGGAAACGAGATGAGGTGAATAGTGCATACTTGTGGCATTGTAGGCTAGGTTACATCCATGAGGGAAGGATTCAAAAGTTGCTAAAGGATGGATATCTAGATCCATTCGACTATGAGCCATATACTACCTGCGAGTCTTACCTTCGTGGAAAACTGATCAACTCTCTATTTACTGGAACTAGAGAAAGAGTCACTGAACTACTAGAACTCATATATAGTGATGTACGTGGACCCATGTCAACTCATGTCATTGGTGGTTACTCCTACTTCATTACCTTTACTGATGACTTCTCAAGGACATGTGTACTTAATAAAGTATAAGTTGTTGAATCTCAGATTTTGATGATGAAGTCAATTATAATTTGTTTGATCTAATCTATATGTTGAGAAAAGTGTGCAGGATTAACTACAATGGTAGTAAGACATAAAGCAGGTGTTGTGCCTAAGTCAAGATCGAGATCACGTTGGAAGTTCGAGAGTTCGATGGAAGTCCGGACGTTCGTCGGAAGTTCTATTGGAACCAACCGAGAAGTCCACGAGCTTGCCAAAGAAGCTCATTGGAACTCGCCATGAAGATCGTCACAAAGTCTAGGGGCTTACCGGGAGTTCGTTGGAGCATTGTCGAGAGTTCATCAGATGTTCACCGGAAGTATGCCGGAAGCTCGCCGAAAGAACAATTGATGCACTGGAACATGAAGTGTAGTAATTATATCTTAATTATCATATTTAGAGCATAAATTAAGTTAGGATTGGGCGATAATCCCACTAACTTAATTAAGGGCCAATTGGGCCCTAAGTTGGGCTGGTTTGGGTCAGATTCAAGGCCCAACTAGGACCCTGAATTCCTGGCCAACGGTGGCACCGCTTGGGAGACTCAGTCTCCCAGGAATTCTGGGCGGAAGCACCACCGACAGTAATTGCTGCCAGTGATGGTACTGCCCCTGTCAGGCGGTGGTACCGCTAGAGCTCGGTCTCCAAGCTCTGTCAGGTAGTGGTACCACCCATAATTGTACTGCCTAATGTCAGGTGTCAAGAGGTTGTACCGCCGAGTAATGGCGGTGGTACTACCAGTACCCCGAAAATCCAGGATGAGACACTTCTTGGCTTCATTTTTGAAAGCCATTGGGGTCTATAAATACCCTATCCTTTTCTGTATGAAAGAAAAATAAAATCTTGATATATTCTTGAGTCTTTGAAGTGTTAAAGAGTTGTAAAAGTACTAAAGTTCTCCTCCTTCCTTTCTAAGTGTTGAGATTATTCAAGAGAGGAGTGAAACTTATAAGGGTTGTCTCCTAAACCCGACAAAAGGAGAAAAGCTGTTAAAGGTGGTTGGCCTTTGTCTATTGAAGGAAGGCCTCTAGTGGACATTGATGACCTCGTTAGAGGAGGAAGCCAAAAGTGGATGTAGGTCATGTTGACCAAACCACTCTAAAACTCGGTTTGTATTTACTTTGAGTAACTTTCTTTTATAGCAAACTGCCTCTCCTCCTTACTATGCTTTAACTACGTCTATATACGCTTTCACATAAACATATTTCGAGTTTGGCTTTAATCGTACGAAGACTTTACGAAACTGATGCTTTTTATTTGTGTAATTTACATTACTGCAAATCACCTTAGTCTTCTCTTGCACTTTCACGTAAGGTTTTGAGTTTAAATTCCTTCTGAAACGGATTGAATTGAAACCATTCTCGTTGGAATCAGTTTCAATCGAAATAAGTTTTTTGAAATAGTGAAAGTTTTCCACTACACTAATTTACCCCCCTCTTAGTGCCGCTCTTGATCCTAACATAAGTCCGAAGCCTTCAAGAAATTCAGAGAGTATAAGAATGAAGTGGAGAACCAGACTGGAAAGAGTATCAAGACACTTCGATCAGATCGAGGAGGTGAGTACTTAAGTACAAAGTTTACCTAATTTCTCAAGGACCATGAGATTCTATCCCAATGGACACCTCCTTATACACCTTAGCTCAATGGTGTATCTGAAAGGAGGAATCATATGCTATTAGACATGGTATGAACCATGATGAGTTTCACTGACCTACCCATCTTATTATGGGGATATGTCCTAGAGACCGTAGCTTAGTTTCTGAATAGAGTTCCAACTAAGTCGGTAGTGTCAACACCATATGAGATATGAAAAGGGAAGAAGCTTGATCTTAAGGTTGTTAATATTTAGAGCTGCCCTACCCATGTTAAAAGACACAACCCCGATAAGTTGGAATCAAGGACAAAGCGATGCAAGTTCATGGGATACCCCAAGAAAACTTATGGGTATTATTTCTATCATCTCGGGGAACAAAAGGTCTTTATAGCCAAGAGAGCGGTGTTCCTTGAGAAGGAAAACATTCTTGACAGATACAGTGAGAGCATGATAGAGTTAAGCAAGGTTAGAAAACTTAGCTTAAGCACCACTCTACAACCCAAGTCTATTCAGGTACCTAACACATAAGTTCTGACTTTACGTAGGTCCGGTAGAGTATCCCATCCTCCAAAGAGATATGTGGGACATATTAGAGGAGAGGATGTTGAGGATATTGATCCTCAAACTTACGAGGAGGCTATTATGAGTATAGACTCCGGGAAGTGGCAAGAAGCCATGAATTCTAAGATGAATTCCATGTACTCCAACAAGGTTTAGAACCTAGTTGATGCACCCGAGGGTATTGTACCCATCGGTTGCAAGTTGATCTTTAAGAAAAATATCGGAGTAGATGGAAAGGTAGAGACCTATAAAGCAAGACTAGTGGCTAAGGGGTATCGTTAAAGGCAAGGTGTTGACTATGACGAAACCTTCTCACTCGTAGCTATGCTAAAATCCATCCGAATTCTATTGGCTATTGCAGCACTCTATAATTATGAGATTTGATAGATAGATGTGAAAATCACGTTCCTCAATGGCAACCTCGAGGAGGAGGTGTATATGATACATCCCGAGGGATTCATGTCCAAGAACTACCCAGATAATGTGTGTAGGTTGCTTAGATCCATTTATGGACTAAAGCAAGCTTCCCGAAATTGGAATATAAAATTTGATGAAGCAATCAGATATTATAACTTCGTTAAGAATGAAGATGAGTCTTGTGTGTATAGGAAGGTAAGTGGGAGCGCTATCACCTTCTTTGTGTTATATGTGGATGACATCATGATCATTGGGAATGATGTAGGAATGCTATCCATAGTAAAAGCTTAGATATCTAGACACTTCTCCATTAAGGACTTAGAGAAAGCATCCTATATCTTGGGGATTCAGATCTATAGAGATAGCTCCAAGAGGATGCTTGGCTTGTCACAGTCTACGTACATAGACACCATTATCAAAAGGTTTGGCATGGAAAATTCCAAGAGAGGTCTCATACTGATGAGACATGGGATATCGCTTTCTAGGAGTAGGTCTTCAAAGACTCCTGAAGAAAGGGTGAACATGGATAGGATATACCTTATGCATCAGTAATGAGGTCTATCATGTATGTCATGCTATGTACCAGGCCTGATATAACACATTCTCTAAGTGTCACGAGCAGGTATCAGGTGGATCCAGGCTTGGAGACAGGAAAGCAGTAAAGTGTATCCTTAAGTACTCGAGAAGGACCAAGGATAATTTACTGGTATATGAAGGTAGTGTTGAATCTCATATTTTGATGATGAAACCAATTGATATATGCTTATGTTTTAATCTGCATTTTGAGTGATGTAGGATGCTTCGATCAGGATGAGACAATTAAAGTAGAAAAAATCATGTCAGACAAGAGGAACATGTCAGAAGATTAGATGTCAGGATGGTGGATCGGTCGACGTATCGACAGAAGGCTTCGGGTCGTGGATTCAGGCAACGGGCCAAGAAGAGCGGATATTGCGCCAAGGATATCGGAGTTGCGGAGTTAACTGGCCGATTGGGCAATAGGCCACAAGAGAGGAGGATGCACCGAAGAATCGGATGAAGCGTCGAGGGACCAATGACATGCCGGACAACTTGATTAATGCTTAGTATTAATTATCTAGATTGAAGTGTGTTTTTACATATGCAGGATTCACTACGATAGCAATGCATGAAGCAAAATAAAGTCCTAGAGTCAAGGACGCGATTACGTTGGGAGTTCGAGAGTTCGTTAAAAGTCCGGACGTTCGTCGGAAGTTCTAGAGGAACCAGCCGAGAAGTCTCGGAGCTTACTAGAGAAGCTCATCGGAACTCGCCAAGATGATCGTCATGAAGTCCATGAGTTCGCCGGAAGAATAGACATAGGGACTTATTTTGCTTAGCAAATGTCTTAGGATTTCATAGTTAACATTTAATTGAGCTTGAATTTGGGCCAACCCAATTAGGGGTCAGCTAGGCCCATATAAGGACTGTGTTGAGCCCAATAAGAGGTCCAAATAGTACCCCAAGAAGTCTCACCGTCGTGGCATAATCTTCGAGATTGTGTCAGGTGGTGGTATCGTCAGTTTGGGCGATTGTACCGCCCCTAGCAGTATGCTAGGCGATGGTACCGCCTAATACTACCCCACAGGCGGTGATACAACCAGACCTGGGTGGTGGTACCACCTAGGGTAGTCTCAGTCACACTGACATTGGGCGGTGGTACCACCCAGCACAACCGGTGGTACCACCTATGATTGGGGAACCTGAGATGAAAAAGTTTTAGGCTCCAAGTTTGAATCAACTTGAAGCCTATAAATACCCCACTCATCCCTGGTTAAAGAACACAAGCATAGAGAGATAAAATGTGAGAAAACGCTGTTGTAATCTCTTTAGAAATTCCCTCCTCCACTCTAAGTTTAGAATTCTATAAGAGGAGTGTGAGTGCTTGTAAGGGTTGTCTCCTAAACCCGTGAAAAGGAGAAGAGGGGTGTAAAAGGTGGTTGGTCTTCGTCTTTTGAAGGAAAACCTCTAGTAGATGCCGGTGACCTCGTTGGAGGAGGAAGCCGTAAGTGGATGTAGGTCACATTGACCGAACCACTCTAAAATCTAGTTTGCATTTTATTTGTACAATTTACTTTAACCGCAAACCTCCTTACTTGCTCTTTACATCCACTACTCTTTGATGAACACACTATCAAAGTATTACCTTTACGAAATAGTTTTACGTCGGAAACAGTTTTAATCGTACGAAAGTTTTTGAAGACATAATTTTTATCGCTGCACTAATTCAACCCCCCCTTAGTGCCGACTCTTGATCCTAACAATTGGTATCAGAGCCTCGTGATTTCTCAGTTAGTTTAACACCTAAGAGAAATGACTCTTTTTAGCTTTCAAGAGGGTCACTCTCTCATTCATCCTCCCTTTTTCAATGGGATGGACTACACTTATTTGAAAACTCAAATTAGAGTTTTCTTGCTTTCATTAAATCTCGATTTATGGCATATAGTCGAATCCGGTTTTCAAATGTCTTCTCTTCCAATGAACCATTGGAATGATTTGGAGAAGAAGACGTTTTCTCTAAATGCAAAGGCTATGAATACCTTGTTTTGCGCCTTAGATAGAAATGAGTTTAATCTTGTTTCTACTTGCGAAATGGCTTTCGATATTTGGCACACTCTTGAAATCACAGATGAAGGAACTAGCAAAGTTAAAGATTCAAAAATTAATTTTTTAATGCATGATTTCGAGCTTTTCTGAATGAAGCCGAGCGAAACCATTGTTGACATATACGCCCATTTTACGGATGTCGTCAATGGTTTAAATGCTCTCTTGGCAAATGTTTTTTGGATTTTGAACTTGTAAATAAGATTTTGCATTCTCTTAAAAAGAGTTGGGATTCAAAAATAACGACTATTCAAGAATCGAAAAACTTGAACCAATTTTCAATCGAAGAACTAATAGGGTCCTTGATGACCTATGAAATGACGTGCAACGCATGTAAAGAACTTGAGAACCACCTTCCAAAGAACAGGAAGGATTTCAAACTTAGAACATTTGAAGACCACTTGAGCATAAGCTCAAGCGATGGTGAACATGAACTACTCATTAAGAAATTTAAAAAAGTTAATGAAACAAAAATTAAAAAACAAAAAGAATGCAACTACTTGCTTTGAACGCAAGAAGAAGAATACAAATTGGGATGAATCGAGCTCTTCTGAAGATGAGGAGAAAATTAAGTAAGGCGAGGTGGCAAACTACGCCTTAACGACTTTCAACGATGAGGTAATCAAAACCCCATTAATTTACTTTGAAATTACTTGATGCTTTTTATGATATATATTTTTAATTTAGTTTAGAATTAATTTTTTTGAAAATTACATGTTTAAAAATGAAAATGCAAAAATTATGATCATGCTAGTAATTTTGAAAATGATAATAAAAATTACACGTTTTATGTTAATGGAATAAAATGTTAGATTTAAATCTAATGATGATCTTATGAATGTTTTTTTTAAAGATGTAATAATGTGTATCATACTGATTTCCATTGTTATTTCTCGATTTTGATTAAATGAAATCATCTTTGATTTGAAGTAATTCATAGTGATGTAATGAAAATATTAAATGTTTTGATACCATGATTGACGACTTTATGCATGAGATTTTAAAGTTATATATGATGATTTTTGTGATTTATTGGTCTTGATGATTTTTATGATGAAATTCACTTTTCGATCCTAAAAGTTGATGCATGTTTTTATTTGCAATAAAAAGATAAACTCATACTTGTATGAAACCAATAACTTAAGATGAAACATCTCTATCTTATTGATTTTACGATAAAAGATTAATGAATCCATGTATATTATGCTTTTGTGAATCTCTTGGACTATGGAAATGATTTGATGAATTTGATCGAGTTTTGTCAAAATCATAATCTCTCACGAAATCTTTTATATGAATCAAGATTTTTCATGATCTCCTAAGAATTCTTTACGTTATTTATTTAAGAGGAGATTTGTTAAAATGAATCACGATTTCTCTTGATTTTTTGGAATTATAATTTTTATGATTCATAATGAATTAAGAGATATTATACATGAATCAAGATCGTTTATGTGTTCTCTCATGACATCTCTTAAGGTTTATGACTTGAATTTTATTATATAAAATTCTTTAAATTAATGAAGTATATCTCATCACCAAGTTCATTTTGATATTCTTCATGTGATGATATGAATGCATGAAACACTCATGATATTATTTTGATGCATGCAATGATGAAATATTCATGATGAAAAATTGTTTTGATATTCACAGTTTGATTTTTCATCTTTGTTACCTTACCTTTGTCATAATTTGAAAATTGATATAAAGGGTCTTCCCTTCTTTTTGACAATGACAAAGGGGGAGCGAAACTTGCTAGAAAGTAAATTTGCTAGCTTGCACAATTCGAAAAGAGACAAACTTGCTAGCTTGCTAATCTAAAAAAGGAAGCAAGAAGTGCTATCTTGCAAATCTCAAGAGAAGCAATGTTTGCCAAGTTATATATTTCAAAAAGAGGCAAAATAGTCCATCTTGCACATCTCAAAAGATGTAAAATTTTGCTAAATTTTTTATATGTAAAATTTGATAGCTTGCATGCTATAAATTTGCATACCAAAAGTGCTATCTTGCCTATCTCAAGATGCAAAACATGCTAACCTGCACTTTGTAATGGAAGCAAAATTGCTAGCTCAAACATTGTAAAGGAAGCAAAAAAATTGCTAGCTTACAACTTGCATATTTCAAGAAGCAAGTGTTGCTTTCTTGAACATCTCAAAACTACTAGCTCGCATGTTCTAAAATGTTGTAAAATTTGCTAGCTTGTATGTTGTAGAAATTGCTATCTTATTACCTTGCATATCTATGATGATAGCTAAATTGGATGATAGTAGAACTTGAAGATTTATTATGCAATGATTTGAAACTATTATGTCAAACACCTAGAACGTGGAACTTCTCCATTTTGTTGATGACAAAGGGAGAGAAGTATGTTGATGTCATGTGTGATTTGATCATGACATTTTGCTTAGATTGTTGAATCCAAGAGTTTCTATCAATACGACATATTGATAGGGAGAGTTTGTTTAAACTCCGGGAGTTAAGGTTAACTCCGTCGTCGATTGGTTGTCATCATCAAAAAGGGGGAGATTGTTGAATCTCATATTTTGATGATGAAACCAATTGACATGTGTTTATATTTTAATCTATGTTTTGAGTGACACAGGATACTTCGATTAGGATGAGACAATTAAAGCAAGAAAAATCATGTTGGGCCGGAGGAATATGTCAGAAGATTAGACTTCAGGATAGTGGATCGGTTGACGTATCGATAGAAGGCTTTGGGCCGTGGATTCGGGTATCGGGCCAAGAAGAGCGGATATTGCTCCAAGGATATCAGAGTTGTGAAGTCAACTAGCCGATTGGGCAATAGGCCGCAAGAGAGGACGATGCGCCGAAGAATCGGACGAAGCGTCGAGAGACCAATGACATGCCAGACAAGTTGATTAATGCTTAGTATTAATTTTCTAGATTAAAGTATGTTTTTACATGTGCAGGATTAACTACGATAGCAAGACATGAAGCAAAATAAAGTCCCGGAGTTAAGGATGCGATTACGTTGGGAGTTCGAGGGTTCGTCAGAAGTCCGGATGTTCATCGGAAGTTCTGGAGGAACCAGCCGAGAAGTCTCGGAGCTTGCCAGAGAACCTCGTTAGAACTCGCTAATAAGATCATCGTGAAGTCCAGGAGTTCGCCAGAAGTTCACCAGAAGCTCGCTGGAAGAATAGACATAGGGATTTGTTTTGCTTAGCAAATATCTTAGTATTTCGTAGTTAGCACGTAATTGGGCTTGAATTTGGGCCAACCCAATTAGGGGCTATCTAGGCCCATATAAGGACTGTGTTGGGCCCAATAAGAGGCCCAAATAGTGCCCTAAGAAGTCTCACTATCATGGCACTGTCTTCGAGACTATGTCAGGCGGTGGTATCGCTAATATGGGTGATGGTACCGCCCAACACTGCCCCTCATGTGGTGGTACCACCAGACCTAGGTGATTGTACCACCCAAGGCAGTGTCAGTCAGACTGACACTAGGTGGTGGTACCGCCCAACGTAGGCGGTGGTACCGCCCAACGTAGGCGGTGGTACCGCCCATGACTAGGGAACTTGGGATGGGAAAGTTTTAGGCTCCAAGTATGAATCAACTTAAAGCCTATAACTACCCCTCTCATCCTTGGTTAAAGAACACAAGCACAAAGAGATCAAAAGTGAGAAAATGTTGCTGCAATATCTTTAGAAATTCCCTCCTCCACTCTAAGTTTAGAATTATGTAAGAGGAGTGTGAGTGCTTGAAAGGGTTGTCTCCTAAACCCGGGAAAAGGAATAGAGGGGTGTAAAAGGTGGTTGGTCTTCGCCTATTGAAGGAAGACCTCTAGTGGATGCCGGTGATCTCGTCGGAGGAGGAAGCCGTAAGTGGATGTAGGTCACGTTGACTGAACCACTCTAAAATCTGATTTGCATTTTATTTTTGCAATTTACTTTAACTACAAACCTCCTCACTCGCTCTTTACATCCACTACTCTTTTATGAACATGCTTTCAAACTATTACCTTTACGAAACAGTTTTATGTAGGAAATGATTTTAATCATACGAAAGTATTTAAAAACGTAATTTTTACCACTACACTAATTCACCCCCCCTCTTATTGCCAACTCTTGATCATAACAAGTAGTAGCTTCAGGGTTGAAGGCTATACGAATTCGAGTTTTCAGTCTGATGTCGATGATAGCAAGTCAAATAGGTGTATGTGTACACCTTGAATTAAGGAGCAATGAGCTGGAAGAGTTCCATGTAGAACACTATTGCTGACTCGACCACAGAGGTGGAGTACATTGCGATAGTAGAGACAAAAAAAGAGAGTTTCGATAAAGAAGTTCATTATAGATCTGGGAGTCGTGCTAGGTAGCGAGGAGCCGATTTCCTTATATTGCGACAACTACGGGGCGATTGCTCAAATGAGGGAACTCGGGTCTCATCAGAAGTGTTATGAGGAGGTTCCAACTTATTGGAGAGATTGTGACCCGAGGAGATGTAGCATTGGAAAGAGTTCCATTCGGAGATAATATTGCAAATCTACTAACAAAGTCGTTATCTCAGATTATCTTTAAGCGTCACAAGAGCTTGATGGGGGGTCAGACACATAGGTGATTGGCTTTAGGTCAAGTGAGAGATTGCTAGTCATAGGTGCCCTGCAAGCAAATCACGTGAGTGATGGCACATGTGACTTGACACGTAGTTTTTTTGCTTGTTATATTTTGGCATTTATCACTTTATATTTCTTGTTACATATATATATATATATATGTATATATATATGTATATATATATATGTATATATGTATATATATATTATGATGTCCTTGGATCTATGCAATAGGAATTAGATCATGATGAGATCATGATAATGAGACCAATTCACTTTTAAACATAAATCCTAAATAATCTCGGTCATAGGTTACTCGAAAGGAACATCGAGATAACCAGACAGACTAGTGTGTTGTATACCAGTCCATATGATGGATGCAGCTGGTCTAATAGTTGCTCGTGTGGGACATTAGGGATATAATACAAGTGCTCATTGGGGAATGAGTTCACTGATTGATCCGCTTATGGGATATTGAATGGTTGATGATGCCTTTTTGTCAGACAACCATTCTGTAGTCCTAGTGATATATCTGATCCTTAGACTTGAGACACCAAGGATGTCCTATATGAGTGCTCCACTCTTTGATACCGGACTTATAGGTTTGGATGTCCGAGATCTAACACAGTTGGTCATCGGGAGTGATAGTCAACCTTACGAGGGCTATTGAGTGTCGATAGAGGATCATCCACTCTCGATGTCATAAGAGGAATGTCCCATGTGTTCTTGCTCAGATAAATCTTTGGCTAGGGTCATTCGAATTGAGAGAGATAGAGTTCTCTAGGAGAATCCGATTAGAGCAAGACTCGAGTAGAAACCGTATGGGTCTAACAACACCATGCTCGGTATATAATCTCTGGGATATTAGATAGATAAAGGACTATAGGTACATGGTAACTGAGGATAGACATGTCCAATGGATTGGATTCCCCTATATCGTCTAGGGATTACGGCGTAGTGGCCTAGTACTTCCGTAGTTAATGAGTCGAGTGAATTATTATGGAGATAATAATTCACTAAGCCAAAAGGAGTTCTGATAGTTGTAACTTACAACCAACTCGATATTGGGCTTAGAGGGTCACACACATATGGTAGGCATTACAATGAGTAGAGGTTCGGATATGAGACATTCGTGAGAGCTCTTATCTTATTGGATATCCAATAAGCCCTTGAGTTATTGGATCCTATGAATGAGATCTAATAAGAGCCCATGAGAGATTATTGGATAGAGATATACTAATCTAAGAGGCTTGGGTAGTTGGATGGAGATCCAATACCCAATAGGGTAGGATCCATTAGGGTTAAGTTGATAGAAGACCTCTATAAATAGGAGGGAACTGGTGGTTCATAGGGTAGAGCTTTTTTGCTTGCCTTCTTCTATTCTCCTCCCCTTCTTTATCTCAGAGTAGGCCTGGAGTTTTGAGGAGCGTCATCACATCCTTATTGTGTGGATCACTGCTAGAGAGGAAGGCGCTTGACCTCCTTCACCCTCTCTTAGAGATTTGCAAGGATTCAGGGATATACGATCTCCTTAGGTAACACAATCTATCTAATACATGGTTTTCTATTTCATGGATTTTTATGTACCAATCTTCGCATGACGATGAACATATCTTTGAGAATTGGGGATTTTATTTTCTGTTTTTCCGCAGCACATGTGATGTCGCCCCCAAGATTTCCCAACATGCAATGCTATGTACTGTTAGGATCAGGGGTCGGTACTAAGGGGGGGGGGGGTGAATTAGTGCAGCAGTAAAATATCATCGGTTTAAAAACTTTCATATGATTAAAACCGTTTCTGACGTAAAACCATTTCATAAAGGTAATACTTTGAAAGCGTGTTCGTAAAAGAGTAGTGGATGTAAAGAGCCAGTAAGGAGGTTTGTAGTTAAAGTAAATTGCATAAATAAAATGCAAACCAGATTTTAGAGTGGTTCGGTCAATGTGACTTACATTCACTTTCGGCTTCCTCCTCCGATGAGGTCACCGGCATCCACTAGAGGCCTTTCTTCAATTGGCGAAGGCCAATCACCTTTTACACCCCTCTTCTCCTTTTACCAGGTTTAGGAGATAACCCTTACAAGCACTCACTCTCCTCTTTTAAACAGAATTCTAACACTTAAGACTTGGAGGAGGGAATTTCTAAAGAGATTGCAGCAGCGTTTCTTTGCTTTTAGACTCTCCGTGCTTGTGTTTTTTAACCAGGGATGAGAGAGGTATTTATAGGCTTCAAGTTGATTCAAACTTGGAGCCTAAAACTTTCCCATCTTGGGTTCCTCGGGCACGAGCGGTACCATCACCCAGTGTCAGTTTGGCTGACAGTGCCTTGGGCGGTACCACCGCCTGGGGAGCAATGCTAGGTGGTACCATTGCCTGGCACCCTGCCAAGGGTGGTACAACCACCCAGACTGGCGGTACTACCGCCTGACATAGTCTCGAAGACTATGCCACGATGGTGAGACTCCTTAGGCACTGTTTGGGCCTCTTATTGGTCCCAACATAGTTGTTACATGGGCCTAGCTAGCCTCTAATTGGGTTGGCCTAAATCGAAGCCCAACTATGTGCTAACTATGAAATCCTAAGACATTTGCTAAGCTAAACAAGTCCCTATATCTTTTCTTTCGGTGAGCTTCCGGCGATCTTCCGACGACCTTCCGACGTTCTCTCAATAATGTTCCCACGGACTCCTGGTAAGCTCCTAGACTTCACGACGATCTTCTTGGTGAGTTCCGACGAGATTCTCTAGCAAGATCCAAGACTTCTTGGCTGGTTGCTCCAGAACTTCTGACGAATGTTCGGACTTCCGATGAACTCTCGAACTCCCAATGTAATCGCATTATTGACTCTAGGACTTCATTTTGCTTCATGCCTTCCTATTATAGTTAATCCTACATATGTAAAAATATACTTCGATCTAGACAATTAATACTAAGCATTAATCATGTTGTCCAGCATGTCATTGGTCCCTCGACGCTTCGTCCGATTCTTCGGCGCATTGTCCTCTCTTGCGGCCTATTGCCTAATTGGCCAGATGACTCTGCAACTCCGATATCCTTGGTGCAATATCCACTCTTCTTGGCCTGATGCCTGAATTCACGGGCCGAAGCCTTTTGTCGATACGTCGATCGATCCATCGACCCAACGTCCAATCTTCTGACATGTTCCTTCAGCCCAACATGATTTTTCCTGCTTTAATTGTCTCATCTTGATCGAAGCATCCTACGTCACTCAAAATGCAGATTAAAACATAAACACATATCAATTGATTTCATCATCAAAATACGAGATTCAACATGTACCAGGCCTGATATAGCGTATGCTCTGAGTGTCACGAGCAAGTATCAGGTAGATCCAGGCTTGGAGCATTAGAAAGTAGTAAAGTGTATCCTTATGTACTTGAGAAGTGCTAGTCATAGGTGCCCAGCAAACCAATCACGTGAGTGATGGCACGTGTGACTTAATATAGAATCTTTTTGCTTATTATATTTTGGCATATATCACTTTATAACTATTGCATAAATGCATACATATATTGTGATATCCCTGGATTTGTGCAATGGGAATCGGATCGTGATGAGATCACGATAGTGAGATCGATTCACCTTTAAACACATATCCTAAATAATCCCGGTCATAGGTTACTTTCGAGAGGGATATCGTGATAACCGACAGCATCGGTGTGTCTTTGTATACCCGTCCATATGATGGATGCATTTGGTCTCATTGTTGCTTGTGTAGAGACACTAGGGATACAGACAGGTGCTCATTGGGGAATGAGTTCACCGATTGATCCTCTTATGGAATGCTGAATGGTTGATGATGCCTTATTGTCGACAGGCGATTTTTCAGTAGTCCTAGTGGTGTATCCGGTCCTTAGACTTGAGACACCAAGGATGTCCTGTATGAGTGCTCCACTCTTTGATACCAAACTTATAGGTTTGGTTGTCCCGCATCTAGTACAAATTTGGTTATTGGGAGTGGTAGTCGACCTTCACGAGGGCTATTGAGTGTCGATAGAGGATCATCCCTCTCGGCGTCATAAGAGGAATATCCTATGTGTTCTTGCTCAGACAAATCCCTGGCCAGGTCATTCGGGTTGAGAGAGAAAGAGTTCTCCGTGAGAACGATTAGAGCGAGACTCGAGAAGAAACCGTGTGGGTCCGACAACACCATGCTCAATATACGGTCTCGGTATATTAGATGGATGAGGGACTATAGGTACACGGTGGCGAGGGATGACAGTCCAATGAATTGGATTCCCCTCAGTATCGTCTGGGGACTATGGCGTAGTGGCCTAGTACGTCCGTAGTCGATGAGTCGAGTGAATTATTACAGAGATAATAATTCTCTGAGTTAGAAGGAGTTCTGACAGGTATGACTCACGGCCAGCTCGATATTGGACCTAGAGGGTCACACACATATGGTAGGCATTGCGATGAATAGAGGTTCGGATATGAGATATCCGACGGAGCCCTTGTTTTATTGGATGCAGATCCAATACCCACTAGGGGAGGACCCATTAGGGTTTGACAGGGGACCTCTATAAATAGGAGGGATTTAGAGCCCCATGGGCTAGAGAGCTTTGGTTTGCCTTTTCCTATTCTCCTCTCCATCTCCACCTCAGAGTAGGTCTGGAGTTTTGAGGAGCGTCGTCGTAACCCTGCTGTGTGGATCACCGCTAGAGAGGAGGACGCTTGACCTCCTTCACCCTCTCCTAAGGATCTGCAAGGAAACAGGGATATACGATCTCCCTAGGTAACACAATCTACTCTATACGCAGTTTCATGTTTCGCGGATTTTTGTTTACCAATCTTCGCACGACGATGAACATCTCTTTGGGAATTAGGGATTTTGTTTTTCTTGTTCTTCCGCTGCGCATATGATGTCGCCCCCAAGGATTTCCCAACAGTGGTATCAGAGCCTGGTTGGTCATGCGAATGATTGGTTTTGAACTATGTGTGTTGTGTTTAGGAAGAATTTTGACGTCAAAATTGTTGACACAAAAACAAGGAAGGGCAGCAACAGTTGTTGCCCTCGATTTACGTGCGTGCAGCGCACCGAAGATGGGCAGTACAGGGGCTGCATCTGCTCAGCCCCGAGGGGAACTGCAGCAGTTTGCTTGCTTTGCTGGGGGGTGTACCACGGGTAGAGCGCCGCTGCTCCCATGGGTGAAACCCCCCAGGGGTGGTCACCCCAGGAGGGACAAAGAACGCCATGGGCGGCGGTGCCGAAAAGGGTGCCCACCCCGCGGCTACCGCCCGACTCTGCGGCGATGCCGCTGAAAGGCGAGGGCGGCGCGCCGTCCGTTGTTCCCAGCGAACCCCCCCACAGGGCGGGTCGCCCGGTGGGGACAAACACCGCCGCCATGAGGGCAGCGGGCGCCCGAAGGGGCACCACCGCAATGCTAGCTGGCGCTACCGGTGGGCGAGCCGCAGAGGGCAGGGCGCCCTCGCCCGCCGATAGGATAGGCCACCAAGTAGGGTGGCGGCGACGTCAGCAGCGAAAAGGGGAAAGGGCATTAGGGTTTTCTGGGCAAAAGATAGTTTTGCCCCTCGAAATTTGAGAAATTCCAATTTCTATCTTTTGTTCAAATTACGAAAATACCCCTATGAATTCAGAAATTCTCTATAATGTCCTTGATTTCAGAAAATATTAATTAATTAAAAGGTTTAGTTGATTATTATTTATTATTATTATTATCTAGTAGTCCTTCATGATGATGATTATTTATACATGTGATGTATGATGTGTGGACGGATGATCATGGACCGTGTGATTTGTGTACCTGTGATTATTATTATTGAGGTCTGCGAACCTACATTATATTTCTCGTTTATTGTCGGGCCTGCGTGCCTATGATTAAGTTGTAATCACATGAGGAGGCACAGCGGGAGCGTGGATGCGATAGCGGGACCCACGAGACGGACGATCGTGATGCATGAAGATGCATCAAGATGTCGACGGAATCGACAAGGACGAAATGGACGATCACAGGGAGATGCACCGTTGCCCACATAGATCTTGATGTAAGTGATTAGGCCTACTGGCTCGGGCCTAATCATATTAGGTTGTGGTCCATGATCATCTGGTGTAATTGCTTATACACATACTAGATATGTATATATATTTGCATGCGATGTAGATATATAATAAATATGTAAATGTGTGACATGTCATATTAGGTGATATGAATGAGCAAGTTGATTCTGTCAAAGACCCTTTAACTATTCATCAAGGACCAATGACAAGAGCAAAAACTAAAAGGATGAAAGAAGCCTTAACTTGTTTATTAGAAGGCATTTGGAAGGAGCAAGCTAGTCAAAACTTGGTCAAGGTTCTATGGATACAAGAAGTGCCTAAAATAATCAACCTGATTCAAATAAGTCAACATCATGAAGAGAAATTCCAACCTTGAGAGAAGGATGAATTTTTAGCCATCTTTGAAGAATAAAGGTCATTCAGCCATATTGGACCATATCAGGATTTGTGGGCTTATTCATGAATAATTATTCAAAACAATTCAATGTAGATTCTTGAGTAATCTACATTCATGCATTAGAAATATAAATGTCATTTAATATATTCATTCCCTTTATACTTTGCCTTTGTACTATATAAACAAGGCTAACTCTCTTTGTAAGAGCATATTTTGGAGAAGTATATTCGACTTACAACACCGGTGAGTGTTTTGTTTTTAAGTTCTTGCATGAACTTTGGACTTATCAAGCATTTATGTTTGTGGCGTTCAAAACCCAAGAAAAATCTTTGTTTTTCCTTTCAACTTATCAAGCTTCTTAGTTTGTGGCGTTTTAAGGGAATCAAAGTACTATTCTAATTACTTCATCAAATTTTCATTGGTTATGTGATTAGAATAGTTTTCCTAACTTCAATCTTGAACGATCCATCTTGTTTCAAATCGTTGGAGGGGGTCAATTTGCATTCCATATGTATCATAGCTCTTTAGCTATCTGGGTATATGGTTGCTAAGTTGAAGATTTCCATCATTTGGTATCAGAGCTCGGCTCAAGTTTGAGGTTTGCGTATCTATTTATTTGCTATCTTTTAGATTTTCTTTTTTTTTCTCTTCTTCTTCTTCTTCTTTTTGGCCAATATCTATATTTATTGTTCTTCTTTCATCTTTATTATTGTGCTTCTTGTGTTATTACTATTCTTATTTGTAATTCCGCACTTTATGGTATAAAAAAAAAAAAAGAGATCAAAAAAAAAAAAAAAAAAAAAAAAAACGAGAGAAAATCAAAGGCTAAAAAAAAAAAAAAAAAGAAAGAGGGAAAATCAAAGGTAAAAAAAAAAAAAGAGAGATCAGAATTAGAAAAAAAAAAAAGAAATTCTAGTCTTTGCTTATGATTAAAGTGCATTACACACACCTTTAAATTGGACTATCTTTTATTTGCTTTTAAAGCTGTCCAATTTCACTATTTTTTTTTTTTTGAATTGCCATAATCTGAATTGTTTGTTTAGGTACCTTAGTTAATCTAAGAACTCAAATAACAAAACAAGAGAGGTAAAAGGCAAGAGTGGTAAGATCAATATAGAGAAAAGCCAAAAAAAAATTATGTGAAACATGAGTGGAGTGAATCAAATCTAGAGTGGAAAAAAAAAAAAAAAAAAAAACGTGAGGGAGTGTTGGTGAGGTTGTTCTAACTTTATTTT
The DNA here is from genome assembly GCA_900464855.2 of Musa schizocarpa. Classification (NCBI taxonomy): domain Eukaryota; kingdom Viridiplantae; phylum Streptophyta; class Magnoliopsida; order Zingiberales; family Musaceae; genus Musa; species Musa schizocarpa. Next base: position 22,654,003 of record LS990919.1, on the reverse strand, counting down.
TCAGGTTGTATACATGTCTAAAGATAAAGAAGTGAGTTCTTCATCCAATGATCTTTTAGTTCAAGCAATGCAACAACAATTTGAACGTATGTTCAAAGTGATGGGAGATGTAAGAGATCATCTAGAAAGGCATGATGATGCAATTAATAGATTGCAAGGTGAACCACGACGTGGGAGACAACCAACCTTTGTCAATAATGAATATGATGGTGGCTATGACGTGGATGATGACCAAGTTACTCTAATTGGTCAAGATATTAATCCTAGAAGACAAACTAGGAGAGGACGTTTTGATGGTGTGGACAGAAACATAGGCAGCATCAAAATGAAAATTCCTTCTTTTCAAGGGAAGAATAATCCAGATGCCTATTTGGAGTGGGAACGAAAAGTGGAGATGATATTTGAATATCACAACTACTCTGAAGAGAAAAAGGTAAAATTAGTCGCTGTTGAATTTTTTGATTATGCTATTATTTGGTGGGATCAATTGTGTAAAGACAGGCGTAGAAATGGTGAAAGGCCTGTGGAGACTTGGTTGGAGATGAAACAAATCATGAGGAGGAGATTTGTCCCTAGCTATTACTATAGGGATTTGCATCAACGACTACAAACCTTGACACAAGGTTCCATGAGTGTTGATGAGTATCACAAGGAGATGGAGATAACCATGATAAGGGCTAATGTGGATGAAGATCGTGAGGCCACCATGGCTCGATTCCTAAGTGGATTAAACAAGAACATTGCTGATCTTGTAGAATTGCAACATTATGTGGAGATTGAAGATATGGTGAATGTGGCCATGAAGATTGAGAGGCAACTCAAAAGAAAAGGCACAAGGTATGATTCAAAATCTTATTCGGGTTCTTCTTCTTCTTGGAAACCGAATTGGAGTAAAAGGATGATAAACCCATTGTTAAGCCTAAAATTGATGAGACTAAAAGTAGAAATGAATTAGGCAACAAGGGTAAAGGTGAGAATCTACCTAATCAAACTAGAGGTATTAAGTGTTTTAAGTGCCTTGGGCATGGACATGTGGCACGTGAATGTCCTAATAAAAGAGTTATGATCATGAGGGATGGAATTGTAGAATCTGAAAGTGAGAAAGAGGATGATGAAGACATTCTAAAGGATACTAGTGATATAGAGTATGCTAAAGGTGAAAATCTAGTTGTTCAACGCATACTTAGTTTGCAAAATGAAAATGATGAACATGGTGAACAACGTGAAAATCTGTTTCATACTCATTGTTTGATTGCTAACAAGTTGTGTAATGTGATTGTTGATAGTGGAAGTTGCACAAATGTGGCAAGCACCTTGCTCATGGAGAAACTGAAATTACCTACTATCAAGCATTCAAAACCTTACAAGTTACAATGGTTGAATGATAGTGGTGTAGTAAAGGTAAATCGACAAGTGTTAATTTCCTTTTCAATTGGTAGATATAAGGATGAAGTTTGGTGTGATGTGGTACCTATATATGCTAGTCATATGTTATTGGGGAGACCATGGCAATACGATCGAAGGGTAATACATGATGGATTCAAGAACCGTTATTCTTTGATCATAGATGGACAGAAATATCAGCTTGGACCTTTGCCTCCAAAGACAATTTTTGAGGACCAAATGCGCATAAAACAACAATATGAGGAGCTTGAGTCTTCATTAACCAAAACTTTGAGGAGGGAAAAAGAAAGGGAGAAAAAAGAAAATGATGAGTTGAGTAATAAAAATGAGAGTATACTTATCAAAAAAAAAAAAAATGAGAGTATTGGGAAATACAAGGGGAGAGAAAACAAAGAAAGTTTGAGTGAAAGAAAAATGAGTGTTTATGCCAAAATGAGTGATGTGAAGAAAGCCTTAACCATGAGGCAGGCCTTACTTATACTTATGTACAAGGATGTTCTGATTACTTCTAACAAAATTGACAAAAGTTTGCCTAGTGTTATTGTTGATCTTTTGCAGGAAAATGAGGATCTCTTTCCCGAAGAAGTTCCTAATGGTTTGCCACCAATTAGAGGAATTGAGCATCAAATTGATTTCATTCCAAGTGCAAGCATACCAAATAAGCCAGTATATAGATGCAACCCCGAAGAGACCAAGGAAATCCAAAAACAAGTAAGTGAGCTTATGAAAAAAGGGTATGTGCGAGAAAGCATGAGTCCATGTGCAGTTCCTGTTCTGTTGGTGCCTAAAAAGGATGGATCATGGAGAATGTGTATTGATTGCCGAGCTATCAACAAAATCACGGTAAAGTATAGACATCCTATTCCTAGGCTAGATGATATGTTGGATGAATTGCATGGTTCTTGTGTGTTTTCAAAAATTGATTTAAAATCTGGATATCATCAAATAAGAATGCATGAAGGTGATGAATGGAAAACCGCTTTCAAAACTAAACATGGTTTATATGAATGGTTGGTTATGCCTTTTGGCCTAACTAATGCACCTAGTACTTTCATGAGATTGATGAATCATATTTTACGTGCTTATATTGGAAAATTTGTAGTAGTTTATTTTGATGATATACTTGTGTATAGCAAAAGTTTAGATGAGCACGTAACACATTTAAAAGCTATTTTTGACGTGCTTAGAAAAGAAAAGTTATATGCTAATATAAAGAAATGCACTTTTGGCACTAATAAAATTATTTTTCTTGGATATGTTGTTAATGATAAAGGAATACATGTTGATCAAGAAAAAGTGAAAGTTATTAGGGAGTGGCCAAAACCTACTAGTGTTAGTGATGTTAGAAGTTTTCATGGTCTTGCTAGCTTTTATAGAAGATTCATTAAGGATTTTTCTACAATTGCTGCACCAATAACTGAATGCATAAAAAAAAATATGGGATTTAGATGGGGTGAAAAACAAGATGATGCTTTTAATTTGCTTAAAGACAAACTCTATTCAGCACCTTTGCTTGCTTTACCGAACTTTGCTAAAATTTTTGAGATTGAGTGTGATGCGAGTGGAATAGGAATTGGAGGAGTCTTAATGCAAGAAGGCAGACCCATTGCATTCTTTAGTGAGAAGCTAAGTGGAGCAAGTCTTCACTACCCAACATATGACAAGGAGTTTTACGCTTTAGTAAGAGTGTTAGAGACATGGCAGCACTATCTTTGGTATAAGGAATTCATTATACACACCGATCATGAGTCCTTGAAATATCTCAAAGGACAAGGAAAACTAAATCGTAGGCATGCAAAATGGGTGGAGTTTATTGAATCCTTTCCATACATCATCAAGTATAAACAAGGTAAGGAAAATGTGGTTGCCGACACTCTTTCTAGAAGGTATGCTCTAATTTCTCAACTTGATGCAAAATTATTTGGTTTTGAGTATATTAAAAATTTATATAATTCTGATCATGATTTTGCTAATATTTTTGGGGCATGTGAGAAAGGGGGTTTTGATAAGTTCTTCAAGCATGATGATTTTCTTTTCAAAGAAAATAAGTTGTGCATTCCTCAATGTTCAATCAGAGAATTACTTGTGAGAGAGGCACATAGTGGAGGTTTAATGGGGCATTTCGGGATTAGAAAAACTTTAGATGTGTTAAGTGATCATTTCTTTTGGCCACACATGAAAAGAGATGTTGAGAGATTATGTAAGAAATGCATTACTTGCAAACAAGCTAAATCTAAAGTAATGCCTCATGGATTGTATACTCCTCTTCCTATAACTAGTGAGCCTTGGGTTGATATATTCATGGACTTTGTCTTGGGTTTACCAAGGTCAAAAGGAGGGAGAGATTCTATTTTTGTTGTTGTTGACAGGTTTAGCAAGATGGCACATTTTATTCCTTGCCACAAAAAATGATGCAACACATGTGTTGGGCTATTTTTCAAAGAAATTGTAAGATTACATGGCATTCCAAAGACAATTGTGAGTGATAGAGATGTGAAGTTCCTTAGCCACTTTTGGAAAACACTTTGGAGCAAGTTGGGTACAAGGCTATTGTATTCAACCACTTGTCACCCACAAACAGATGGACAAACAGAGGTGGTAAATCGAACTTTATCAACACTTTTGAGAGCCATAATTCAAAAGAATTTGAAAAATTGGGAGGAATGTTTGCCACATGTGGAGTTTGCTTATAACAGAAGTGTACATGCTACAACAAACCATTCCCCATTTGAAGTTGTGTACGGGTTCAATCCATTAACTCCTATGGATTTGCTACCTTTACCTTTGGAAAAGGCCAATTTGGATGGTAAGCAAAAAGCTGATTTTGTCAAAGCATTGCATGAAAGGGTCTAGATACAAATTCAAAAGAAAACTCTACAATATGAGAAACAACACAACAAAGGCCGAAAGCAAGTAGTATTTGAACCTGGTGATTGGGTTTGGGTACACTTAAGGAAGGAAAGATTTCCTAACCAAAGGAAGTATAAACTAATGCCAAGAGGAGATGGTCCATTTCGAGTCTCTCAAAAAATCAATGACAATGCATACAAGTTGGAACTACCGGGTGAGTATGGTAATGTTAGTACAACCTTCAATGTTTCTGATTTATCTTTGTTTGATGCAGGTGATGAAGACACTGATTCGAGGACGAATCCTTTCAAGGAAAGGGGGAATGATATGAATGAGCAAGTTGATTCTGCCAAAGACCCTTTAACTATTCATCAAGGACCAATGACAAGAGCGAAAACTAAAAGGATGAAAGAAGCCTTAACTTGTTTATTAGAAGGCATTTGGAAGGAGCTAGCTAGTCAAAACTTGGTCAAGGTTCTATGGATACAAGAAGTGCCTAAAATAATCAACCTGATTCAAATAAGTCAACATCATGAAGAGAAATTCCAACCTTGAGAGAAGGATGAATTTTTAGCCATCTTTGAAGAATAAAGGTCATTCAGCCATATTGGACCATATCAGGATTTGTGGGCTTATTCATGAATAATTATTCAAAACAATTCAATGTAGATTCATGAGTAATCTACATTCATGCATTAGGAATATAAATATCATTTAATATATTCATTCCCTTTATACTTTGCCTTTGTACTATATAAACAAGGCTAACTCTCTTTGTAAGAGCATATTTTGGAGAAGTATATTCGACTTACAACACCGGTGAGTGTTTTGTTTTTAAGTTCTTGCATGAACTTTGGACTTATCAAGCATTTATGTTTGTGGCGTTCAAAACCCAAGAAAAATCTTTGTTTTTACTTTCAACTTATCAAGCTTCTTAGTTTGTGGCATTTTAAGGGAATCAAAGTACTATTCTAATTACTTCATCAAATTTTCATTGATTATGTGATTAGAATAGTTTTCCTAACTTCAATCTTGAACGATCCATCTTGTTTCAAATCGTTGGAGGGGGTCAATTTGCATTCCATATGTATCATAGCTCTTTAGCTATCTGGGTATATGGTTGCTAAGTTGAAGATTTCCATCATTAGGAGACCAAATCATAGAAACATCTCTCGATAATATTAAGTCGGTAAACGTGAGGCAATTAGATTGACCCACGTGGCCTTCCATCGTTATAAGTAGGAACCAATTCCCGGTGTAGGTTGAGTTGGTTGAGTCCCTCGAGACTCACCTATATCGCGATTCGCTATCTTGCTTACGACATAGAGATGTCACCGGTGACCTGAGGGCATGGTATACTTGGTCGAGTCCCTCGAGGGTATATCATCAAATCAGACTCATCTTATAACGAAGGTGTTGACTTAACCGAGCATTATGGTTGGTCGAGTCCCTTGAGGCCATGGTGATTCGGAGGCCGAACAGGACGGGAATCACAAGGAGTTGTGATTGACAAGAGTTGCCTACCTTTTAGGCTTAGTGTGATTGGTCGAGTCCCTCGAGGTTACACTAAGACGCTGATTGGATCCTGATCCCACTAGAAGTCTACCGGAGACTTCCGTTTCACGTGTTGAGGGTGTCGCGTGACTCGTTAGTAAAATAGTGGGAGCATATTAAGATAGAAGTCCATATCTTGATAGTTTATTTCTTGCAAAATATGTATGTTATTCATTTCTACTGCATCTTTATTTTCAGAAAATGTCGCTTTCAAATCCCTTATGTGGCATACTTGATGTCAACCGCCTCACTGGTCCAAATTATACAGATTGGCTCCGTAACTTGAGAATTGTTCTCACAGTGGAGAAAATCATGTACGTCCTTGATACAGTGATGCCTACGCCCGAAGAAGGGGGCAAACGAGGATGAGATCACTCGCTACGTGAAGTACATTGATGACTCCACTCTTGCTTAGTGCTATATGTTGGGCTCTATGACTCCTGAGTTATAGAGACAACATGAAAAGATGGATGCCAGATCCATTCTCCTACATGTCCGCAAATTGTTTGAGGAACAGGGAAGGACTCAGCGATATGAGATATCTAAGAGCCTCTTCCGCGCTAGGATAACTGAGGGGACACCGGTTCAGAACCATGTCCTAAAGATGATTGAGTGGATAGAGAAACTCACAAGTCTAGGAATGGTCCTAGAGGATAACTTGTTTGTGGACATTGTGCTTTAGTCCCTACCAGATTCCTTTTCATAGTTCATAATGAATTTTAATATGAACAAGCTTGAAGTGACTCTCCCAGAGCTTCTCAATATGTTTAGGGAGCAAGAGAGTACTATCAAGAAAGAGAAGCCAGTTCTCTACACTGGTGAGACCAAAGGGAAAAGGAAAGCAGAAAGGTCCTTTAAGAAGGGAAAGGGCAAGGTCAAACCAGGTAAAGCAAAGGTTGCTAAGAAAGACCCAGCAAAGGACAAAGGCCAGTGCTTCCACTATGGTAAAGATGGGCACTGAAAGAGAAACTGCAAAGAGTACCTTGCAGAAAGGGCGAAAAAAAGCTTGATGAAGCTTCAGGTACATTCATGATCAGTCTTCATTTGTCAGACTCTTATGATAACATATGGGTATTGGATACCGGTAGTGCTTATCATATATGCAATTCGTTGCAGGTTCTGGCAAGGCCTACGAGACTAGAGAGAGGCGAGATGGACCTCAAGATGGGTAATGGAGCAAAAGTTGCTGTAGTAGCTGTTGGCGAGGTCACCCTACATCTGCCTGGTGGAGCTTTTATTGCATTAGATACATGTTATTTTGTTCCTTATATTATCAAAAACATTATCTCCATTTCATGTTTAACAGTTAGTGGATATAAATTTATTTTTGAGAACAATAGTTGTTCGATATTATTAGATGATAAGATCATCATGAAAGGAACATTGCATAATGGTTTATTTATATTAGATACCACTCCAGATATCATGAATGTAAATGTGTCCAAAAGGAAACGAGATGAGTTGAACAATGCATACCTGTGGCATTGTAGGCTAGGTCACATCCATAAAAGAAGGATTCAAAAGTTGCTAAATGATGGATATCTAGATCCATTCGACTATGTGTCATATGCAACTTGTGAGCCTTGCATTTGTGGAAAACTGACCAACTCTCCATTTAGTGGAACTGGAGAGAGAGCCACTGAGTTGTTGGAACTCATACATAGTGATGTATGTGGACCCATGTCAACTCATGCCATTGGAGGTTACTCCTACTTCATTACATTTACTGATGATTTCTCAAGGTATGGATATGTGTACTTAATAAAGTACAAGTTCGAGGCCTTTGAGAAATTCAGAGAGTATAAGAATGAGGTGGAAAACCAGACTGGAAAGAGTATCAAAACTCTTCGATCAGATCGAGGAGGTGAGTATTTAAGTACAGAGTTCACTCAGTTCCTCAAGGACCATGGGATATTATCCCAATGGACACCTCCTTATACACCTCAACTCAATGGTGTCTCTGAAAGGAGAAATTGTATATTATTAGATATGGTACGGTCCATGATGAGTTTCGCTGACCTACCCATCTCATTCTGGGGATATGCCCTAGAAACTGCAGCTTACCTTCTGAACAAAGTTCCAACTAAGTCGGTAGTGTCTATACCATATGAGATATGGAAAGGGAAGAAGCCTGATCTTAAGGTTGTTAAGATTTGGGGCTGCCCTGCACATGTTAAAAGACATAACCCCGATAAGTTAGAATCAAGGACAGAGCGATGCAAATTTGTGGGATACCCCAAGGAAACTTGTGGGTATTATTTGTATCATCTCGAGGACCAAAAAGTCTTTGTAGCTAAGAGAGCAGTGTTCCTTAAGAAGGAACACATTCTTGGCGAAGATAGTGGGAGAATGATAGAATTGAGCGAGGTTGGAGAAACAAGCTCAAGCACCACTCTACAGCCCGAGTCTGTTCAGGTACCTAGTACACAAGTTTCAACTTTACGCAGGTCTGATAGAGTATCCCATCCTCCTGAGAGATATGTGGGACATATTAGAGGAGAGGATACAGAGGATATTGATCCTCAGACCTATGAGGAGGCTAGTATGAGTATAGACTCCGGGAAGTGGCAAGAAGCCATGAATTCTAAGATGGATTCTATGTACTCCAATAAGGTTTGGAACCTAGTTGATGCGCCCGAAGGTATTGTACCCATCGGTTGCAAGTGGATCTTTAAGAAAAAGATCGAAGTAGATGGAAAGGTAGAGACCTATAAAGCAAGGCTAGTGGCTAAGGGGTATCGTCAAAGGCAAGGTGTTGACTATGACGAAACCTTCTCACCCGTAGCAATGCTAAAATCCATCAGAATTCTATTGGCTATTGCAGCACACTATGATTATGAGATCTAGCAGATAGATGTGAAAACCGCATTCCTCAATGGGAACCTTGAGGAGGAGGTGTATATGATGCAACCTGAGGGATACGTGTCCAAGAACTGTATTAGTATTAGTATCACTCTGCAATATTAATTTTCTAATCCTCTTTTCACTATTTTGGCTAGAGAGCATTACATGTTCTTTTGGATCTCGAGTCATGAATATCGAGTACCCAAAAAGCAAGATATTATCTCTTGCTCCTAGCTTTTGATGATGTATGTTTCTACAAGAAGGGGTGATTTTTAGGTACCCATTTACTTTTGGGTGCCTCAAAAACTTATCCACATTGTTTATCATGTTGCATAGAGTTTATCATGGTTCCTTTAGGAACCCAAATTAATTTGTTCGGACTAATTTTCTTGAATGGACATTGATACATTTTGTGTCCATATTTGCAACAAAAGTTGTATTTGCTTTGGTGTCGAACATGTAAGATGAGGCCTTTAATGAAGGTGGTTGGATTTTGGTGAGGACTTCTCACAAATCCGATTCAACTTCTTTTGGGAATGTGACCCTTGTTTGCAAAGATCATGTTCAAAGACTTGCTACCAACCTCGAATTTCTTCAAGGTGGCCTTAAGTAGCAAGTTTTCCTTTTGGAGAGTTTCTAGATCATGGCATTTTTCACATTGAGCTAAACTATCATGATATTCAGTTTTTAATTTATCAAAATTGCTAACAAGACTATCATGCTTATTTTTCAGCAATTTATATTTCCTACTAATTATTTTACATTCATCAAATAAGTCATGGAGGCATTTAATAATTCATCAAATGATAAATCTGCATTAATTAAATTTGTTACCTCTTCTCCGATGGCCATTAAGGCATAATGAGCAACTTGCTCAGTGTTGGACTCCTCTTCTTCGGACGCGCTCGAATCATCCCACGTTGCTTTGAGCGCCTTCTTCTTTGATATTCTCTTCTTGGCTTGGGGACAATCACTTTTGTAGTGTCCCGGCTTTTTGCATTCGTAGCAAATAACTTGGTCCTTTTTGGGTTCAAGTTTATTGTTTGTGTCACTTTTAAACTTGTTTCTCTTAATGAATATTTTGAATTTCCTTGTTAGAAGTGCCAAGTCAGCGTCACAGTCCTCATCACTTGAGGTTTCTCTCAAGTGGTCATCTAAAGTTCTAAGTGCCATATCCTTCCTATTCTTTGGAAGGATGTCTTCTAACTCTTCATGAGCCTTGCAAGTCATTTCATAGGTCATTAATGACCTGATTAGTTCTTCAAGAGGGAAGTTATTTAAATCTTTAGTCTCTTGAATAACAGTGACTTTAGGGTCCCAACTCTTAGGAAGGGATCTTAGAATATTATTTACGAGCTCAAAATCCGAAAAACTTTTGCCGAGTCCTTTTAAACCATTGACAACATCCGTGAAAAGAGTGTACATGTTGCCAATAGTCTCGCTCGGTTTCATTCGGAAAAGTTTAAAAGAATGTATCAAAAGATTGATTTTTGACTCTTTCACTCTACTTGTGCTTTCGTGAGTCACTTCGAGTGTATGCCAAATATCAAACGCGGTTTCACAAACCGAAACACGATTGAACTCATATTTATCAAACGCACAAAATAAGGCATTCATAGCCTTTGCATTAAGAGCAAAAGTCTTCTTCTCTAATTCATTCCAATCGATCATTAGAAGAGAAGACTTCGAAAATTCATTTTCGACAAGATTCCAAAGTTCAAAATCTATTGAAATAAGGAAGATCCTCATTTGGGTCTTCCAATAGGTGTAGTCCATCCCATTGAACATGGGTGGATGTGTAATAGAGTGGCCCTCTTGGTTTCCGGCGTATGCCATCTCTCTTGGGTATTCGTTTGAGAGTTAACCCCGCTCTGATACCAATTATTATGATCAAGAGAATTAAGAGGGGGGGTGAATTAATGCAGCGGAAAACTTTTGACGATTAAAACTGCGTTCGTACATTGAAATCTGATTCCGACGTAAAAGTCATTTCATGCAGATAATAACTTTGAAAGCTTATGGAAACGTATTTCAAGTAAAGTAAGGAAGGTAATTTGCAGTTAAGATAGAAATTAGAATGTAAGCACAAACTGACATATGATGTTCGTACGATAAAACCGATTTCCATCTTAACGCTGATTCAGAAAATACTTAACTATGAAACATATTCGTAAATGAGCAGAAGGCAGTAAGCTATTGAGGATGTTTGCAGTAAAGATAAGATGCTCAAAGTAAATGCAAACCAAGAATTAGAGTGGTTCGGTCAATCTTGACCTACATCCATTTTGGCTTCCTCCACCAACGAGGTCATAGACGTCCACTAGAGGCTTTCCTTCAATAGGTGAAGGCCAACCACCCTTTTACAGTTTCACTCCTTTTGACGGGCTTAGGAGACAACCCTTACAAACTTTTCTCTCCTCTCTTGAGAGATCAAAAATTGGAAAAAGAGGGAGGAGAACTTCTAGCCTTTACAACACTTTTGAGCTCTAAAAATCATAGAGTAAGATTGGATTTTCGGTGCCTTTTCATGCAGGAAAGGGTGGGGTATATATAGGCCCCAAACTAGTTTGAATTTGGAGCTCAAAAATGTATTTTCCTGGGTTTCCGGGGTCCTGGCGGTACCACCTCCTGACTGGGGTGGTACAACCGCTTGGCGGCTCAGAGACTGAGCCTCTGGGTGGTTTCTACCACCTGATAGCGACGATTGCACCTCCCAGTCTCGCTCGGAGACTGAGCCCTGGCGGTGGGCGGTTGCACCGTCCAGTCTCTCTCGGAGATTGAGCCCATGCGGTGCCACCGCTTGCCTGGGGCGGTTGCATCACCCAGCTTTCCTGGGAGACCCTCTCCTAGGCGGTGCCACCACCAACCCTGGCGGTGCTACCGCCTAGCAGGAATTCTAGTCCGAATGAGTTGATCCATTCGGCCCAATTTGGGTCTGTCAAGGGCCCAATTGCCCCCAGATTAAGTTAATGGGATCACCTCCCATTCTTAACTTAATCTACATGCTAACTGTGACATTTCTTGAGACATTTACTATAGTTTGCTCCGGTGCGTCAATCGCTTCTTCCGGCGAGCTTCCAGCAAATTTCCGGCGAACATCCGACGAACCTTCGGCGATGCTCCGACGGACTTCCGGCAAACTCCTGGACTTGCAACGATCCACTTGGCAAGTTCCGACGAGCTTCTTTTGGTAAGCTCCTGGACTTCTCGGATTTCTTCCCGCAGAACCTCCGACGACCGTCCGGACTTCTGTCGAACTCTCGAACTCCCAACGTGATCATAGTCTTGACTTCGACGCAAATCCTGCTGCATGTCTTACTTTCATCGTAGTTAATCCTACACATTTATCTCAACATATGGATTAGATAACAAATGACAATTGACTTCATCATCAAAATCCGAGATTTAACAATATTAACTAAGTAATCTTGGTCCGGTATGTCAATTGTTCTTTCGGCGATCTTCCAGGGAACTTCCGATAATCTCTCGGCAATGTTCCAGCGGACTCCTAGCAAGCTCCTGGACTTTACGATGATATTATTGGCAAGTTCCAACGAGCTTCTTTGGTAAGCTCTTGGACTTCTTGGTTAATTCTAGCAGAACTTCCGATGAACATCCAGACTTCCGACGAACTCTCGAACTTCCAACAAAATCTCGATCTTGACTCCAGCGCAACATCTGCTTTTTGCCTTACTGCTATTATAGTTAATCCTTCACCCTTTTCACAAAATATAGATTAGATCAAACAATTTACCAATTGATTTCATCATCAAAATATGAGATTCAACAATCTCCCCCTTTTTGATGATGACAGAGTTAACATTAACTCCCCCTATCTATATGCCATACTTGAGAAAAGATACTCTTGAATTCAAGGCCTTTGAATTTGAGCATCAATCCGATAAGTTATATTCATTTGAACTTATCAACATGCACATCATGATACTTATCATGATTTACCAATTCAAAATACGATACCACGTATTTATAAAAAATGATGTCATGGCTTGACATACATTTTCAAGTCGATGATAGACAATCATCATTTTTAAGTATGATACAAATTTCAAATATGAAATTTTGCAAGATGACAAAGATATAAATTCATCATTCCATGGCAAGATATCAATTGTAAATAACAAGTTAAGCTCATGATATCAATTGATAAATATCAAGCATTCATGAAACATTTCAAATATCTATAATACATTTTAATATGTTTCTTTTAGGATCAAGAGTGGCACTAAGAGGGGGGTGGGGTGGGGGGGGAGAGTGGTGAATTAGTGTAGCGGAGAAAATCGTCGGTTTGTAAAATATTTTGTTCGCCAAAATCAATTTCAGAAAGTGCTTGATTTTAGAATGAAAGAACTAGCAGTTAACTAAGAAAGTAATGACAGTAATGAAAAGCAGAAGGGAAATGAGCACACTGGAATTTTATAGTGGTTCGGTCATTGTGACCTACATCTACTTCTGATTCCTCCTCCGTCGAGGTCACCGGCGTCCACTAATGGTCTTCCTTCAATAGGCGAAGACCAACCACCTTTTTATAGTGCTTTCTCCTTTTTATAAGTGATAACCCTTACAAGCCTCATACCTTTCTTGAGTGATCTCAATACTTAGAAAGTGAGGAGGACTCTTTGCACTTTTATAACACTTTAGCACCCCAAGAATTCAATATTATGTTCATACTTTCATGCCTTTTCATGCAGAAAAGGGTGGGGTATTTATTGGCCCCAATGGCTTCAGAATTGGAGCCAAAAAGTGTTACATCCCTGAATTTCGGGATTCTAGCGGTACCACTACCATTATTGGGCGGTACTATCACCTGCAGACTAACATTAGGTCGTACCATCGCCCAGTCTAGGTAGTACCATCGTCTAACAGTGCTCGGAGACCGAGCTTTGGTGGTACAACTGCTTCATAGGGGTGGTACCACCACTTAGTATGGGTAGTACCATCGCTCAGAGCACCTGGGAGATCGAGTCCCAAGAGGTGCCACCGCCGGTTGTGGCTTCAAGTGTTAAATGAGATGTTCAACTGGCTCAATTCAGTCCTATTAAGGGCCCAGTTGGCCCTTAATTGAATTAATAGGATTACCTCCCAATCCTAACTCAACTAATGTACTAACTATGATTAAGGCAAGCAATCTCTGTCCGGTGTGTTGAGTTTTATCTCGACAATCCTCCGGCCAACTTCTCGATGAGTTTTACGATGAGTTTCCGACGAACTCCTGATGAACCCTTAGCGAACTCCCGACGAATTCTTGGCGATCTTCTAACGAGCTCTCGACACACTTTTGGTATATCGTCTGAATCTTCGACTTTGGCATATCATATGCTTTATGCTTTACCACTATCATAGTTAATCCTGCATACTTATCTCAACATATAGATTAGATCAAATAATTTACTAATTGATTGTTGAATCTCGTATTTTGATGATGAAACCACTTGATATGTGTTTATAATTTAAACTGCATTTTGAGTGATGCAGGTCTACTCGATCAGGATTAGACAGTTAACGCAGGAGGAATTGACGTTGCGCCGGAGGAGATCACGTCAGGATATTGGACGGCAGAAGGCTTCGGACGTTGGGCATTGGGCCAAAGGAGAGCAAAATTGTGCCAAGGATATCGGGGTTGCGAAGGTCAACTATCGATTGGGCAACAAGCCGCAAAAGAGGATGATGCGCTGAAGAATCAGACGAAGTGCCAACCAATGACGTGCCGGGCAATAGAATGTCAATTCGCGTTGTAATAACTGTCTAGATCGGAGTAGAGTTTTGGCTTGCATGTGCAGGACTAACTACGATAACGATGAAGACATAAAGCGAAACAAAGTGCGGAGTCAAGCACAAAGGATTCGTTGGGAGTTCAAGAGTTCGACGGAAGTCCGAGGGATCGTCGGGAACGCTGCCGGAACTAGCCGAGAATGAGTAGGGAGCTTGCCGAAGGGTTTTTCGGAAGCTGCCGGAAGGTTCGTGGGAAGTTCGCAGAGTTCGCCGAGAAAGATCGGAGCTTGCCGAAGAAGCTCGTTGGAACTCGCCAAGATCAAATCGTGAAGTTTAAGAGCTTGTCGGGAGTCCGCAGAATAGTTTCCGAGAGTTTATCGGAAGACCGCCGAAAGTTCGTCGGAAGCTCGCCGGAAGAAGTCTTGACTTATGGACTTTGTAATAGCTTATAAAATGTCTTTAAATTCGTAGTTAGCATGTTAATTAGAGTTAGGATTAGGTATTAATCCTATAACCCAAGTAGGGGCCAATTGGGCTCGAGTTCGGACTAGTTTGGGCCAAGATTGAAGCCCAACTAGTGGGCTGAAAACACTATAGGCGGTGGCACCGCCTGGGCTAGGCGGTGGCACCGCCCAGTGCCCGAGTGCTGGGTAGTAGCACCGCCTGGGCTGGGCGGTGGCACCGCCCAGCACTGTCAGGGTCATAAACTGACAGGCGGTGGCACCGCCACTGACAGGCGGTGGCACCGCCAACATCGGGAACTCCAAGAGAACTCAAATTTTGGAGCCCAAATTTGAATCCTCTTGAGGCCTATAAATACCTCTCAAATCTCAGCTGAGATTACAACTTTTTGAGCAGCAATTGATTGAGAGAAAAGTCTTAGAAAGTCTTAGCAAGTCTAGTTTTCAATTTGCTAGAAAGTTCTCCTCCTTTCTTGCTGAAAATTTGTAAGAGGTTGAGCTGTTTGTAAAAGGTTGTAAGAGGGGTATTTGCCCTTCAATTTCAAGAGATTTGCTAGTGGAAGGTGGGAGCCTTATCGAAGAGGGGCCTCGCAAGTGGATGTAGGTCATTTGACCGAACCGCTCTAAAATCGGCGTGATCTTTGGTTTGCATTTCATTATTGCTATTTACATCTTCTCTTCCAATGAACCAATGGAATGATTTGGAGAAGAAGATGTTTTCTTTAAACGCAAAGGCTATGAATGCCTTATTTTGCGCTTTGGACAAAAATGAGTTCAATCGGGTTTCTTTATACGAAACGGCTTTCGACATATGGCACACTCTTGAAATAACACGCGAAGGCACTTCTAGAGTTAAAGATTCGAAAATCAACATTTTAATGCTTGACTTCGAGCTTTCTCAAATGAAGTCGAGCGAAACAATTGTTGACATGTACACCCGTTTCACGGATGTCGTCAATGGTTTACAAGCTCTTGGCAAATGTTTCTCGAATTTTGAACTTGTTAGTAAAGTTTTACGATCACTTTCTAAAGCTTGGGAATCAAAAGTAACGATAATAAAAGAAACAAAAGATTTAAATATTTTTCCACTTGAAGAACTTATCAGCTCATTAATGACAATAGAAATGGTGCGCAATGCACATGATGAACACAATGAACACTTGAACCACCTTCCAAAGAACAGGAAGGATTTAGAACCTCGGACAAATGAATACCACTTGAGCGATGACTCAAGTGATGATGACAATGATAAATTTAAACTTCGAACACCAACTCTTAATAAGTTCATTAAACAAAAAACTAAAATAAACAATGAACTTGAATGGAGGAAGAGGCCAAAGAAAAGGAAGGCACCCAAGGATGAATCAAGAACTTCCAAAGGTAAAACGGCGAATTGGGCTTTGACGGGCTTCGACTACAAGGTAAGTAACTCAACTCTCTTGAATTATTTTGAAATTACTTGAAGTTTTTTATGAGTTCTTAATTTAGATAGTAGGAATAGGAAATAAAAAAAATATTTTTCAAAAAATATTTTTGAAATGTTGAATGATGTATGCAACATTATGGATTATAGTTATATGATATGTGATAATGCTTAGGATTAATCTATGTATGTGTATCTTGATGATTTTATGTCATGCTTGAGTTTTTTGAAGTAAATGTGATTTGAAACTGCGGCACGCCCGCTGGCGGCGACGTCACTGCGGGTGGGCGCCTCCTTCGGGCGCCGCGGCCTCCGCAGGCGGTGCTGTCCCGCCAGGCGACCGCCCTTGTGTGGGGGGGGTTTTGCCCGTGGGAGCAGCGGAGGTAGGCGTCGCTGCCCTGCGGCGGCAGGCGCCGCTCCCTTGCGGTGGCAGGCGTCGCTGCCCTGCGACGGCAGGCTCCGCTTCCTTGCGGTGGCAGGCGCCGCGGCCCTGCGGTGGCAGGCGCCGCGGCCCTGCGGCGCCTCTGACCGTGGGCTGCCAGCCCCGCCGGCAGCAAGCCTGCTGCAAGCAGACCGCCAGCCGGCTGCTGCAGGCACAGCGCTTGCGCTGCCCGCCTTCGGCTGCGTTGCACGCACGCAGATCGAGGGCAGCAACTGTTGCTGCCCTTCCTCGCTTTTGCGTCAACGATTTTGACGTCAATATTCTACCTAAACATAACACACGCAGTTCAAAACCAATCATTCGCACGAACAACCTGGCTCTGATACCACTATTGGGAAATCAGCGAGGGGCGACATCATATGTGCAGCGGAAGAACAAGAAAACAAAAATCTCCGATTCCCAAAAAGATGTTCGTCGTCGTGCGAAGATTGGTATGCAAAAATCCGCAAAACACAAAACTGCGTATAGAGATTGTGTTACCTAGGGAGATCGTATATCCCTGTTTCCTTGCAAATCCTTAGGAGAGGGTGAAGGAGGTCAAGCGTCCTCCTCTCTAGCGGTGATCCACACAGCAGGGTTGCGACGACCCTCCTCAAAACTCCAGGCCTCTAAGGTGGAGAGGGAGAGGAGAATAGGAAAGGCAAGCAAAGACTCTAGTCTATGAGGCTGTGAATCCCTCCTATTTATAGAGATCCCGTGTCAAACCCTAATGGGTCCTTCCCTAGTGGGTATTGGATCTGCATCCAATAAGACAAGGGCTCCGTCGGATATCTCATATCCGAACCTCTACTCATCGCAATGCCTACCATATGTGTGTGACCCTCTAGGCCCAATATCGAAATGGGCCGTGAGTCATACCTTCGAGAACTCCTTCTAACTTCGGTGAATTATTATCTCTGTAATAATTCACTCGACTCATCGACCACGGGGACGTACTAGGCCACTCACGCCGTAGTCCCCTGACGATCTGAGGGGAATCCAATCCATTGGACCTGTCTCGTCCTCGATTACCATGTACCTATAGTCCCTCATCCATCTAATATCCCAAAGACCGTATATATCGAGCATGGTGTTGTCGGACCCATACGGTTTCTACCGAAGTCTCGCTCTAATCGGATTCTCGGAGAACTCTTTCTCTCTCAACTCGAATGACCCCGGCTAGGGATTTTGTCGAGCAAGAACACATGGGATATTCCTCTCATGCCTTAGAGAGTGGATGATCCTCTATCGACACTCAATAGCCCTCGTGAAGGTCGACTACCACTCCCAATGACCCGGCATACTAGATGCGGGACAGCCAAACCTATAAGTCCGGTATCAAAGAGTGGAGCACCCATACAGGACATCCTTGGTGTCTCAAGTCTAAGGACTAGATACACCACTAGGACTACTGGAATCATTTGTCGACGATAAGGCATCATCAACCATCCAAGCATTCCGTGGCGGATCAATCAGTGAACTCATTCTCCAATGAGCACCTGTCTTTGTATCCCTAGTGTCCCTACACGAAAGCGAGCAGCTATGAGACCAGCTGCATCCATCATATGGACGGGTATACAGCACACCAGTCTATCCGGTTATCACGATGTCCCTCTCGAGTAACCTATGACCGGGATTATTTAGGATATGTGTTTAAAGGTGAATCGATCTCATTATCGTGATCTCATCACGATCCGATTCCCATTGCACAAATCCAAGGACATCACAATATATATATGCATTTATGCAATAGTTATAAAGTAATATACGCCAAAATATAATAAGCAAAAAGATTCTGTATCAAGTCACACGTGCCATCACTCACTTGATTGGCTTGCTGGGCACCTATGACTAGCATCATCAAGTGGTTGTCATCATCAAAAAGGGGGAGATTGTTGAATCTCGTATTTTGATGTTGAAACCACTTGATATGTATTTATAATTTAAACTGCATTTTGATTGATGCCAACTAATGACGTGCCGGGCAACAGAATGTCAATTCGCGTTGTAATAACTGTCTAGATTGGAGTAGAGTTTTGGCTTGCATGTACAGGATTAACTACGATAACGATGAAGACATAAAGCGAAACAAAGTGCGAGGTCAAGCACGAAGGATTCGTTGGGAGTTCAAGAGTTCGACGGAAGTCCGAATGATCGTCGAGAACGCTGCCGGAACTAGCCGAGAATGAGTAGGGAGCTTGCCGAAGGGTTTTTCGAAAGCTCGCCGGAAGGTTCGTGGGAAGTTCGCAGAGTTCACCGAGAAAGATCGGAGCTTGCTGAAGAAGCTCGTTGGAACTCGCCAAGATCAAATCGTGAAGTTTAAGAGCTTGTCGGGAGTCCGCAGAATGGTTTCCGAGAGTTTATCGGAAGACCGTCGAAAGTTCGCCGGAAGCTCGCCGGAAGAAGTCTTGACTTATGAACTTTGTAATAGCTTATAAAATGTCTTTAAATTCGTAGGTAGCATGTTAATTAGGGTTAGGATTAGGTATTAATCCTATAACCCTAGTAGGGGCCAAATGGGCCCGAGTTCGGACTAGTTTGGGCCAAGATTGAAGCCCAACTAGTGGGCTGAAAACACTGTAGGCGGTGGCACCGCCCAATGCCCGAGAGCTGGGCGGTAGCACTGCTTGGGTTGAGCGTGGCACCGCCCAGCACTGTCAGGGTCAGAAACTGACGGGTGGTGGCACCGCCAGCATCGGGAACTCCAAGAGAATTCAAATTTTGGAGCCCAAATTTGAATCCTCTTGAGGCCTATAAATACCTCTCAAATCTCAGCTGAGATTACAACTTTTTGAGCAGCAATTGATTGAGAGAAAAGTCTTAGAAAGTCTTAGCAAGTCTAGTTTTTAATTTGCTCAAAAGTTCTTCTCCTTTCTTGCTGAAAATTTGTAAGAGGTTGAATTGTTTGTAAAAGGTTGTAATAGGGATATTTGCCATTCCATTTCAAGAGATTTGCTAGTGGAAGGTGGGAGCCTCATCGAAGAGGGGCCTCGCAAGTGGATGTAGGTCATTTGACCGAACCACTCTAAAATCGGCGTGATCTTTGGTTTGCATTTCATTATTGCTATTTACATTACTGCAAACCTTCTTACATGTTTTAGTTCCTTATTACCTTTGCTGTGCATATTTAAGAATACGCTTTCAAGTTAAGCTTTTCAAGTTTCGTTCTTATCGTACGAAAGATTTATTAAAACCGAAGTTTTAATCCGCTACACTAATTCACCCCCCCCTCTTAGTGCCGCTCCGATCCTAACAATTGGTATCAGAGCAAGGTTTTTCTACCTTGGTTTAACACCCAAATAGAAATGGCTCTTTACGGCTTTCAAGAGAGTCACTCTCTCATTTGTCCTCCCTTTTTCAATGGGACGGACTACACTTATTGGAAAACTCGAATGAGAGTTTTCTTGCTTTCTTTGGATTTGAATTTATGGCACATAGTCGAAAATGGATTTGAAATGTCTTCTCTTCCAATGAACCAATGGAATGATTTGGAGAAGAAGATGTTTTCTTTAAACGCAAAGGCTATGAATGCCTTATTTTGTGCTTTGGACAAAAATGAGTTCAATCGGGTTTCTTTATGCGAAACGGCTTTCGACATATGGCACACTCTTGAAATCACACACGAAGGCACTTCTAGAGTTAAAGATTCGAAAATCAACATTTTAATGCATGACTTCGAGCTTTTTCAAATGAAGTCGAGCGAAACCATTGTTGACATGTACACCCGTTTCACGGATGTCGTCAATGGTTTACAAGCTCTTGGCAAATGTTTCTCGAATTTTGAACTTGTTAGTAAAGTTTTACGATCACTTTCTGAAGCTTGGGAATCAAAAGTAACGGCAATACAAGAAACAAAAGATTTAAATATTTTTCCACTTGAAGAACTTATCAGCTAATTAACGACAATAGAAATGGTGCGCAATACATATGATGAACACAATGAACACTTGAACCACCTTCCAAAGAAAAGGAAGGATTTGGAACCTCGGACAAATGAATACCACTTGAGCGATGACTCAAGTGATGAGGACAATGATGAACTTAAACTTCGAACACCAACTCTTAATAAGTTCATTAAACAAAAAACTAAAATAAACAATGAACTTGAATGGAGGAAGAGGCCAAAGAAAAGGAAGGCACCCAAGGATGAATCAAGAACTTCCAAAGGTGAAACGGCGAATTGGGCTTTGACGAGCTTCGACTACGAGGTAAGTAACTCAACTCTCTTAAATTATTTTGAAATTACTTGAAGTTTTTCATGAGTTCTTAATTTTGATAGTAGGAATAGGAAATAAAAATTATTTTTCAAAATTATATCATGTTTTTCTTTTTAGCATCTTTTGAAAAATTAAAAACTTTGATCATGAAATGTATATTGCTAAGGTTTCATGCATGTTATGTTTTTGAAATGTTAAATGATGTATACAACATTAGGGATGATAATTATATGATATGTGATAATGCTTAGGATTAATCCATACATGTGTATCTTGATGATTTTATGACATACATGAGTTTTTGAAGTAAATGTTGATTTCATACTCTCATTTTGGATTAACATGTTTTTGGTTTAATCATTTTTATGACGAATTAAGCTGACATTCTCATGACATATTAAGATGACATAGTGCATTTACATCTATATATGAATTTCTTGATAGTCTTTTGATGATAGATGTGATATCATGATGTTTTATTTTTGATGTGTTTGGGCTTGACGGCTTTATGACGAAACTTATATTTTGACTTTAAATGATGATACAATGTTTTCACAAAAAGACTTGAACACTCTCACATGAAATCAATTGTATGAAATGGAAATAAATTTTCTATTCTATTGAGATTAATGAATTTATTTTACCAATCTTATGAATCTCATGAAAATAAACATGATGAATATTTTATAAATGAGTTGTCTTATAAGATTTTGCCTTTACATCTTGAACTTTAATGCTTATATTGATTTGGCATATAAAGACTAAGGCATGCTCATAAGAAGCAAATCACATGAATAGAAATTTATAAAAATGAAATGTAATCCTTTATCTTATTGATTTCTACCTAAGAGACCAATAAAACTATCTATGCCATTTTGAATCTCTTGAAAGAAATGTTGAGATTTTGATGATTTGGATGATTTGAATTTGAATGAGTTTTATTCAAAATCATGATCTTGATTCCGTGATATTTACAAATTAAGATTTATTATGAATCAAGATTTTTTCATTAATCGATCTCCTAAGATTTTTTCTTGATTATTTAAGAGGTGATTTTTCAAAACAAAATGTGTCTTCTATTATTATCTTTTCATGATATGATTTTTATACAATTCCTTGTATTCATGAAATGTTTATCGCATCACCCAATTACTTTCTTCTTGATATTCCTTATGTGGTGATTAAAATTATGCATGAAATACTCTTGATATTATTTTGATGTATACAAATGAAAAGTTATAATCATGCATGATTGGATGAAATTTGACAAGTTAATATCTTCATGATTTGAAATATTTATACTTTGAAATTATGTATGCAATTGCTTTGTATTGTGATGATATATGCATTATGAATACTTTATTATCATACATGAAAATAGTGATAAACATTTTGAAAATAAATATTTGTATCATGTTAGATGATTTTACATCATGTGCATGATGAGTTATAGTGATGATTGAAACAATGATTGAAATGATATGAATGATGATTTGGAATCATGCATATAATGATGAGTTAATATGTTTTGAATATATGATGATTTGGTATTATGCATGTAATAATGATATATTAATGATGAAATACTTATGACAAAATTATTATTTTGATATTCATGACTTGAATCTTCCTTTCTTTTTTGCCAATGACAACGGGAGAGAAAGAGTTACTAATGTGATATCTTGAATTGATGTAAAGGGTCATCTCAAACAGAAATTAGCTACCTTGCACAAGTCAAGAAAATGCAAAAAACTTCCTTACTTTCTTGCACATCTAAAGAGAAGATGCAAATGTAACACTTGCCAAATTGTTTGCTTGCCTCATGTAAAACATTGTCTCTTGTTAGGTTGACATTTTGCTAAGGGAGCAAAAAAAATTGACACTTCTCAAAAGAGAAGAAAGTGCTTGCTTTCTTGAACATCTTTAATTTGCTAGCTAGCATAATGTACAATTTGCTATCTTAAACATTACAAAGAAATGCTATCATGCACATCGCAAAGAAAAGCAAATATGCTAACTTGCAAATCTTTAAATTTGCTAGCTTATATGTAGTAAAACTTGCATATCGTAAAAGTTGCTAGCTCGTAGAGAAGCAAAGAATTACTATCTCGAAAGAAGTAAAAATTGTAAAACATAGAAAACTTGCAACAAAATTGCTCTTGCCATGCTTTGTATAAAAAATATGTTGATATCCTTAAAAGCATCGTAATGAATTTTTTAGTGTATCGCAATGTATCACATGTATCACAAATTAATTTTTTTTAGACTATTATCATATCATGATGTATCGCATAATGATATCATGATTTGTGATTGTTTCATGTGATCCTTAGTGAATTTTCACATTGGTATCCTTCGTGAAATGATTTCATTACATTATTGTCTTGTATGCATAATGTGATGATTGAAATATTGATTGATGCAAAGTTGATGTAAAAGTCTAAATCATTGGTTCCTCTCCTTCTTTTTGACATTGACAAAGGGGGAGAAAGTTATTGCTAGCTTGCCTATCTTAAGTAGCAAAGATTACTAACTTGTTTATTTCAAGAAGCAAAAGTTGTCTTCTTGAACATCACTATCTTGCCTATCTCAAGAAGCAAGACTTGCAATCTACACATTACAATAGGAAGCAAGAATCGATAGCTTACACACTCCAACAAGAAAGCTATCTTGTATTTGCTTTCGAAATTTTTGCTAGCTTCTATGTTGCAAAACTTGCTCACGTTTTCAAACACTTTGCTAGCTTGCACTTTGTAAAGGAAGCGAAAATAGCACTTCTCAAAAGAGAAGAAAGAACTTACTATCTTGAAACATCACAAAAGTTTGCTACCTCACATGATATAAAATTTGCTATATCAAACATCATAAATATTGTTACTTGCAAAGAAAAGCAAAGCGTAATCTTGCACAAAAATTCAAGTGTTGAATTGCCATGCTTTTGTGCCTATATGTTATGATGAAAATCTAGCTTCATGTTGTAAAAACTTGCATATCTTTTAAAATAGCTAGAGCTACTTCTCCTTTTTGTTGATGACATAGGGGGAGGAGTATATTGATGACTTCATGCATTGAATTAAACATTTTATATATTTGCATGATGGTTTAAATGTTTTTCATAACATGTGATGAATGTTACTTGGATTTGAGATAATCCAAGTGTTCTATCAATGGCATATTGATAGGGGGAGTTTGTTTAAACTCCGGGGAGTTAAGGTTAACTCCGTTAGTCATCAATTAGTTGTCATCATAAAAAAGGGGGAGATTGTTGAATCTCGGATTTTGATGATGAAACTAATTGATTGTGTTTAGATGTTTAACTGCATTTTGAGTGATGCAGGTCTACTCGATCAGAATTAGACAGTTAACGCAGGAGGAATTGACATTGCGCCAGAGGAGATCACGTCAGGATACTGGACGGCAGAAGGCTTCGAACGTCGGGCATCGGGCCAAGGAGAGCGGAATTGCGCCAAGGATATCGGGGTTGCGGAGGTCAACCGCCGATTAGGCAACAAGCCGCAAGAGAGGATGATGTGCTAAAGAATCAGATGAAGCGCCAACCAATGACGTGCCGGGCAACAGAATGTCAATTCGCGTTGTAATAACTGTCTAGATCGGAGTAGAGTTTTGGTTTGCATGTGCAGGATTAAATACGATAACGATGAAGGCATAAAGTGAAACAAAGTGTGGAGTCAAGCACGAAGGATTCGTTGGGAGTTCAAGAGTTCGACGGAAGTCCGAAGGATCATCGGGAACGCTGCCGGAACTAGCCGAGAATGAGTAGGGAGCTTGCCGAAGGGCTTTTTGGAAGCTCGCCGGAAGGTTCGTGGGAAGTTCGCACAGTTTGTCGAGAAAGATCGGAGCTTGCCGAAGAAGCTCGTTGGAACTCGCCAAGATCAAATCGTGAAGTTTAAGAGCTTGCCGGGAGTCCGCAGAATGGTTTCCGAGAGTTTATCGGAAGACCGCCGAAAGTTCGCCGGAAGCTCGCCGGAAGAAGTCTTGACTTATGGACTTTGTAATAGCTTATATAATGTCTTTAAAATTCATAGTTAGCATGTTAATTAGGGTTAGGATTAGGTATTAATCCTATAACCCAAGTAGGGGCCTATAACACTGAGGCTAAAAACACTGTAGGGTGAGCTAAAAACACCATGGCAGAAGGGTGAAAACATCAGAGGCGGTGGCACCGCCAGCACCGAAGGCGAAGGTGGTGGCACCGCTATCTAAGCGGTGGCACCGCCAAAGATCGGGAACCCAAAGAGAATTTGAATTTTGGAGCCCAAATTTGAATCCTCTTGAGGCCTATAAATACCCCTCAAATCTCAAATTTGAGATAACAACTTTTTGAGCAGCAAGAGTTTGAGAGAAAGGACTTAGAAAAGTGTTAGCTTGTCTTCTTTTCAATTTGCTAGTGTTCACCTCATCTCTTCTTGAAAATCTGTAAGAGAGTGAACCGCTTGTAAAGAGTTGTAAGAGGGGTATTTACCCTTCCATTTCAAGAGACTTGCTAGTGGAAGGTGGGAGCCTCATCGAAGAGGGGCCTCGCAAGTGGAGTAGGTCATTTGACCGAACCACTCTAAAATCGGCGTGATCCTTGGTTTGCATTTCATTATTGCTATTTACATTATTGCAAACCTTCTTATATACTTTAGTTCCTTATTACTTTTGCTACGCATATTTAAGAATACGCTTTCAAGATTAAGCTTGTCAAGTTCCGCTCTTATCATACGAAAGATTTTTTAAAAACCGAAGTTTTAATCCGCTACACTAATTCACCCCCCCCCTCTTAGTGCTACTCCGATCCTAACAGTAGATTGAGTTAGAATTTGGAGGTAATCCCACTAACTTAAGTAGGGGCCAACTGGGCCCTTAACAGGGCTGAATTGGGCCAGATTAAATAGCCTATTTAGCCCTTGAAAATATGGCTGGCGGTGGCACCGCTTTGGAGACCTAGTCTCTCAAGCAGTCTGGGTGGTAGTACCACTAGCAATCAATGCTGCTAGTGGTGGTACTACCCTTGTCAGGCAGTGGTACTACCGTAGCTTGGTCTCCGAGCTCTGTCACATGGTGGTACTGCCAGCATCCGAAAATCCAATGATTTGAATTTTTTGGCTCCAACGTTTGAAGCCATTGGGGCCTATAAATTTCCCACCCTTTTCTACATGAAAGGGTAACAAAGTGCTATCATATATGTGAAAAATTCTAAGTGTTTGGGGTGTAAAAAGTGTTGTAAAAGTGAGAAAAGTTCTCCTCCTCCCTCTCTTTGTTAGGATCGAGAGCACTAAGAGGGGGGGGGGGTGAATTAGTGCAGCGGAAATCTTTCAGCGATTTAAAAATGAAAGCTGCGTTCGTCCGATAAAAACGATTTCGATGTAAAAGCCGATTCACAGTTTGTATCTAAGTGTAGTTTACGTAGTTTGCGTCTAAATGCAGTTTGCGTCTAAATGCAGATTGCGTCTAAGCGCAGTTTGTATTTAAGTGCAGTTTGCGTCTAAGCGCAGTTTGCATCTAAACACAGTTTGCGTCTAAGCGCAGTTTGCGTCTAAACACAGTTTGCGTCTAAACACAGTTTGCATCTAAACACAGTTTGCGTTTAAGCGCAGTTTGCGTTTGAGCGCAGTTTGCGTCTAAACGCAGTTTTACGTCTAAGTGCAGTTTTGCGTCTAAACGCAGTTTTGCGTCTAAACGCAGTTTTACGTCTAAACGCAGTTTTACGTCTAAACGCAGTTTTGCGTCTAAACGCAGTTTTACGTCTAAACGCAGTTTTACGTCTAAACGCAGTTTTGCGTCTACACGAAGTTTTATGTCTAAACGCAGTTTTACGTCTAAACACAGTTTTACGTCTAAACGCAGTTTTGCGTCTAAACGCAGTTTTACGTCTAAACGCAGTTTTACGTCTAAACGCAGTTTTGCGTCTAAACGCAGTTTACGTCTAAACGCAGCTTTTACGTCAAAGCATAATTTTACGTCTAAACGCAGTTTTGAACTTTCAAAAGCGTTTTATGAATACGCAGAAAGCAATTTGCAGTTATAAATGGAATCAAAACGTAAGCGTAAACTACAGTGTAAAGATCGTACGAAAACACCGATTTACATCTGAATGCAGATTCGAAAAGATCAGAACTTAGAGACTCGTTCGTAAACACGCAGAGGGCAGTAGCAATGTAGGAGGTTTGCAGTAATGATAAAGTGCTCAAAGTAAAAGCAAACCAGAGATTTAGAGTGGTTCGGTTAGTCTTGACCTACTCCACTTTTGGCTTCCTCCTCCGACGAGGTCACCGACGTCAACTAGCTGCCTTCCTTCAATGGGCGAAGGCCAACTGCCCTTTTACAGTTTCACTCCTTTTGACGGGCTCTGGGAGACAACCCTTACAGATCCTTTCTCCTCTCTTTACAACTCAAGACTTGAAGAACAGAAAGAGGAGAACTTTTGGACTTTACACAAATTTGAGCTCTTAGAATCTCAGAAAAGATCAAGAATTGGGGTGTAGATCTGTGTCTTTTCAGTGCTGAATGGGTGGGGTATTTATAGGCCCCAACCCAGTTCAAATTTGGAGCTCAAAATGATCAAATCCCGAATTCGGGATCAAAGCGGTTGTACCTCTCGATTGGAGAGGTTGCACCGCTTGGCAGAGCTTCGGAGATGGGCCCAAGCGGTTGCACCTCTCTGTTAGGGGCGGTTGCACCGCCTCGAAGTCCGCTTCGAGATCGAGGAGGTGCGGTGCCACCTCTGACCGAGGCGGTTGCACCTCTCTGCCTCGAGCTCGAAGGTTGCACCCAGCGGGTGCTACCCACTGTCGGGGAGGTTGCACCGCCTAGTCTAGCTCGAAGATTGAGCTCTGGGCGGTTGCACCGCCAGTCTCGCTGGAGACATAGCCTGGCGGTTGCACCTCTGGCCTAGGCGATTATCGCTTTGGTGCAATCGTGGTCCGAATGGTTAGCTCCATTCGCCCGATTTCGATCTTTTCAGGGGCCCATTGCCCCAAGATTAAGCTAATGGGATCACCTCCCATTTTTTCAACTTAATCAACGTGCTAACTACGATTAAATCTAAGACAATTTCTGCAGCTTTGCTCCGATCGTCAATCGCTTCTTCCGCGAAGTTTCCGCGAACTTCGTCGATCATCCGATGAACCCTCGGGTGATTCTTCATGGACTTCCGGCAAACTCCTGGACTTTTTGCGACGTTCCACTTGGCGAGTTCGACGAAGCTTCGCTTGGCATGTTTCGGACTTCTCGGATCTGTTTCGCAGGAACCTCCGACGACCGTCCGAACTTCCGTCGAACTCTCGAACTCCCCCAACGTGATCATGATCTTGACTCGGCAACAACTCCTGCTGCTTGTCTAACTTTCATCAGAAGTTAATCCTGCACACTTATCTCAACACATAGATTAGACAACAAATGACAATTGACTTCATCATCAAAATCCGAGATTCAACAATATCCCCCTTTTTGATGATGACAATCAATTGATAATGGAGTTATCCTTAACTCCCCCTATCTATATGCCATAGTTGAGATAAGTCAACCTTGAATTCAAGACCTAAGAATTCAAGTGACGTATTGATAAGTTAGATCAGTTAAACTTATCAATACTCCCATCATGATACCCATCATGATGTATCTCTTCAAGAATGATGTCAAGGCTTGACATACGTCATCAAGTTTGTATGATTGTTTTTGTAGCTATTCATCATGTAATCATATAAAGCTGTGAAGGACTATTATATGATGCACACATTTGAGATTTTCTAGCAAGTTTGCATTTACTTCACAAGATAGGATATCAACTCAAGACATAATGCAAACTATAGCACATGTTCATATATCTCTTGGTGATGCAAGGATGGCATAACCATAACATTGTTTATAGCATAACTCAAGTATTTGCAACTATGACATAGACATGATTATGGCAGTTGTTTATCAATTCATATGTTTCTCCCCCTTTGTCATCAACAAAAAGCATGATAGCATTATCAAAAAGCATGGTAGATGTGATTCCAGCAGGTTATCACGCACATAAAGGAAGGCATGACACATATAATACTTTGAATATCTCTTTTCCTTGTTATAGTTCGTTGCTTGAAGGAGGAAAGTCATTTTTCAAAAAATTTTCATAAGAGTGTACAGGAAAATCCCATTTTTAGCATTCAAACCGAAAAATGAACTTCTTATATGCATTTGGATATGAGTAAGCTACTGATTTTTTTTTTTAAAAAAAAAAAAACATTTGTCACATAATTTCCAACATGTTATTTGATCAAGTGATGCCAAGGCATGTTATAGTAATAACGTCTGAAAAATAATTTTAACTAGTTTAAGTATTCGGACACATCAACATTCCTAATTCTCTTCTTATGAAATCAAATTGTTCTTCACTTAGGGGTTTTGTAAAGATATCAGCTAGTTGATGTTTCGTATCAATGAATTCTATGATTACATCATGATTCGTAACATGATCTCGTATAAAGTGATGTCTGATGTCAATATGTTTTGTTTTTGAATGTTGTATAGGGTTTTTTGTTAGGCATATTGCACTTGTGTTATCACATTTAATGGGAATATTTTTAAGATGAACTTTATAATCTTCTAAGGTATTTTTCATCCAAACAACTTGTGCACAAAGATGCACTTGCTGCAATATATTCAGCTTAGGTTGTTGATAGTGCAAACCGAAGTTTTGTTTCTTGGATGACCAGGAAACAAGGGCATGTCCTAAGAATTGACATGTTCACGATGTTTTTTTTTCTATCTAATCTACGACCAAATGAAGTCCGAGGCATAAGATAAGCAGTTAACTCAAGCTCCTCGATTTTGGGTACCATAATCCTAGATTTATGGTACCATTAAGATATCTGAGTATTCTTTTAACTGCTTTTTTGAGATGAGATATCTTAGGGTTTGATTGAAATCTAGCACAAAGTCCTACACTAAACATTATGTCTGGTCTAGTTGCGTTAAAGTGAGGTAAAGTAAACTTCCTATCATACCCCTATAGTTTTTTTTGATGAAGCTTTCTCCATTTTCATCAATTTCTAACTTAGTGGAGGTGCTCATAGGAGTGTTAATAGCTTTTGAGTTATTCATATTGAACTTCTTTAGCAAACTCATAGCATATTTGGTTTGACTAATAAAGATGCCATTGCTTAGTTGTTTGATTTGTAGACCTAAGAAGAATGTTAACTCTCCCATTAGACTCATTTCAATTCACGACTCATAATTTTCGAAAAGGATTCACAAAGAGATTCATTCAGTAGAACCAAAGATAATATCATCAACATAAATTTGAACAATGAGAAAATTATTTTCAAAGTTCTTGATGAATAATGTAGTATCAACCTTGCCTTTTATGAAATTATTTTCAATAAGAAAAAAGAACTAAGTCTCTCATACCAAGCCCTTGGAGCTTGTTTTAAACCATAGAGAGCTTTTAGTTAATCTAAACACATGATTAGGGAGACTATTATTTTCAAAATCAGGAGGTTGTTCAACATAGACTTCTTCGGAAATAAAGCCATTAAGAAAAAAGCTTTTTAACATCCATTTGAAACAACTTAAAATTATTAATGCTAAGCGTAGGCAAGGAGCATCCTTATGGCTTCCAATCGAGCCCACAGGAGGGAAGGTTTCTTAAATGTCGATACCTTCTTCTTGGTTGAAACCTTTGGCCACTAATATAGCCTTGTTTCTAACCACGATACCATTTTCATTTTGCTTGTTTTAAGACCCATTTAGTACCAATAACTAAATAGTCATTTGGCCTAGGAACAAGCTTCCACACTTCATTTCTCTCAAATTGATTTAATTCATCTTGCATTGCGATAATCCATGAATCATCTTTCATGGCTTCATCAATGCATTTGGGTTCAATTTGGGAGAGAAAGGCGACATTTGCACAAAAGGTTTTAAGAGAAGATCGTGTTTGAACCCCCTTTGATGCGTCTCCTAAGATTAGCTCCTTAGGATGAGCATCTACATACTTCCAATCCTTGGGTAAGGAAATCTGAGAAGTGGATGCATCCAAGTTGCTAGTTGGAGACGGGGTTTCGTTTAAATTCAAAGAATCAAAATTAACATCATCGTCAAGATCATTTTTTGTGATTTCAGAAATCTCATTGAAAACAACATGAATGGATTCTTCAATAGTTAGAGTTCTTTTGTTAAAGATACGAAAGGCTTTAGAAACTGTAAAATAACCAAGAAAGATTCCTTCATCGGATTTAGCATCGAATTTTCCTAAGTTGTCTTTTTCATTCAAGATAAAACACTTACACCCAAAGACTTTAAAATATGAAACGTTGGGTTTTTTATTGTTCCATAACTCATAGGGAGTTTTGGTTAGTAGAGGTCTCACTAGAACTCTATTTAAGATGTAGCATGCAGTATTTCTGACTTTCGCCCAAAAAATATTTGGGTAGGTTGTGTTCATTCAACATGGTTCTTGCCATTTCTTGTAAATTTCGATTTTTTCTTTCTACAACTCCATTTTGTTGAGGGTTTCTAGGAGTAGAGAAATTATGGTTGTATCCATTGAGTTCACAAAATTTCTGGAAATCATGGTTTTGAAATTCACCACCATGATCACTTCTAATTGTGAAATCATAGAACCTTTCTCATTCTGAAACGAGTTTGCAAAACTTGGTAAAAGATCTAAGGCATTCACTTTTCTGTTTTAAGAAGTAAGTCCATGTGTATCTGCTATAGTCATCCACGATGACGAAAGCGTATTTGCTACCTCCTAGGCTTGATGTAGAGATGGGTCCGAACAAGTCCATATGGATCAATTGTAAGGGCCTAGAGGTGCTTATTTGATTTTTAGATTTGAAGCTACTCTTAATTTGTTTACCTAATTGGCAGGCATCACATACATTATCTTTGATGAACTTGATATGAGGAATTCCTCTTACAAGTTCTTTGGATCATATTTGAGTGATTAGCTTCATGCTAGCATGACCTAATCTTCTATGCCATATCCAAGCATTTTCATTTAAAGCAGAAAAACATGTTTCATTACATAAATCATTGATGTCAATAGTGTATACGTTATTTTGTTTTAATGCAATCATAGATATGTTTTTGTGTGGTTTTTCAATGATGCAAGCATTAGATTCAAATATGATAATATATCCTTTATCACACAATTGACTAATGCTCAGGAGGTTATGTTTTAGACCATCAACTAGCAAAACATCTTCAATAGAAAAGTTGGATTTGTTACCTATGGTTCCTTTGCCAATGATTTTACCCTTGTTGTTGTCTCCGAAGGTGACATATCCTTCGTCTATGCTAGTGAGCTTAGAGAATTGGGATGGATCTCCGGTCATATGCCTTGAGCATCCACTATCAAGGTACCATCTCTTGCTCCTAGCTTGCGATGGTTTAGTTTTCTCCTCTCCGATGGCCATTAACGCGTAATGAGCAACTTGCTTGGTGTTGGACTCCTCTTCTTCAGATGCGCTCGAGTCATCCCATGTTGCTTGAAAAGCCTTCTTCTTTGATGTTCTTCTTTTGACCTGGGGACAATCACTCTTGTAGTGTCCCGGCTTTTTACATTCATAGCAGATCACTTGGTCCTTCTTGGGTTCAAGTTTATTTTTCGCATCATTCTTAAACTTGTTTCTTTTGAAGAATTTCTTAAACTTTCTTGTTAAAAGTGCCAAGTCTTCATCATAGTCCTCATCACTTGAGTTTTCTCTCAAGTGGCATTCAGAAGTTTTAAGTGCCATATCCTTCCTGTTCTTTGGAAGGATGTCTTCTTGCTCTTCATGAGCTTTGCAAGTCATCTCATAGGTCATTAATGACCCGATTAGTTCTTCAAGAGGGAAGTTGCGCAGATCTTTTGCCTCTTGAATAGCAGTGACTTTAGGATCCCAACTTTTAGGAAGGGATCTTAGTATCTTATTTACGAGTTCAAAATCCGAAAAACTTTTTCCGAGTCCTTTTAGACCGTTGACGACATCCGTGAAACGGGTAAACATGTCGCCAATGGTTTCACTCGGTTTCATTCGGAAAAGTTCAAAAGAATGCAACAATAGATTGATTTTTGACTCTTTCACTCTACTTGTGCCCTCGTGGGTCACTTCAAGTGTGTGCCAAATATCAAATGCAGTTTCGCAAGTTGAAACACGATTAAACTCGTTTTTATCAAGTGCGCAAAATAAGGCATTCATAGCCTTTGCATTAAGAGCGAAAGCCTTCTTTTCCAATTCATTCCAATCGATCATTGGAAGAGAAGACTTTGAAAATCCGTTTTCAACAAGGTTCCATAGTTCAAAATCCAAAGAAATAAGAAAGATCCTCATTGGGTCTTCCCAAGAGGGTGTAGTCCGTTCCATTGAACATGGGTGGGCGTGTAATAGAATGCCCCTCTTGGTTTCCGGCATATGCCATCTCTCTTGGGTTTTAATCCGTTAGAGAGTTAACCTGGCTCTGATACCAATTGTTAGGATCGAGAGCACTAGAGGGGGTGAATTAGTGCAGCGGAAATCTTTCAGCGATTTAAAAACGAAAGCTGCGTTCGTCCGATAAAAACGATTTCGATGTAAAAGCTGATTCACAGTTTGTATCTAAGTGTAGTTTACGCAGTTTGCGTCTAAATGCAGTTTGCGTCTAAATGCAGATTGCGTCTTAGCGCAGTTTGTATTTAAGTGCAGTTTGCGTCTAAGCGCAGTTTGCGTCTAAACATAGTTTGTGTCTAAGCGCAGTTTGCGTCTAAACACAGTTTGCGTCTAAACACAGTTTGCGTCTAAACACAGTTTGCGTTTAAGCGCCGTTTGCGTTTGAGCGCAGTATACGTCTAAACGCAGTTTTACGTCTAAGTGCAGTTTTACGTCTAAGTGCAGTTTTACGTCTAAACGCAGTTTTGCGTCTAAATGCAGTTTTACGTCAAAATGCAGTTTTATGTCTAAATGTAGTTTTGCGTCTAAACGCAGTTTTACGTCTAAACGCAGTTTTACGTCTAAATGCAGTTTTGCGTCTAAACGTAATTTTACGTCTAAACGCAGTTTTACGTCTAAACGCAGTTTTGCGTCTAAACGCAGTTTACGTCTAAACGCAGTTTTTACGTCAAAGCGTAATTTTACGTCTAAACGTAGTTTTGAACTTTGAAAAGCGTTTTATGAATATGCAGAAAGCAATTTGCAGTTATAAATGGAATCAAAATGTAAGCGTAAACTGCAGTGTAAAGATCGTACGAAAACACCGATTTACGTCTGAATGCAGATTCGGAAAGATCAGAACTTAGAGACTCGTTCGTAAACGCGTAGAGGGCAGTAGCAATGTAGGAGGTTTGCAGTAATGATAAAGTGCTCAAAGTAAAAGCAAACCAGAGATTTAGAGTGGTTCGGTCAGTCTTGACCTACTCCACTTTTGGCTTCCTCCTCCGACGAGGTCATCGACGTCAACTAGCTGCCTTCCTTCAATGGGCGAAGGCCAACTGCCCTTTTATAGTTTCACTCCTATTGACGGGCTCAGGAGACAACCCTTACAGCCTTACAGATCCTTTCTCTCCTCTATTTACAACTCAAGACTTGAAGAACAGAAAGAGGAGAACTTTTGGACTTTACACAAATTTGAGCTCTTAGAATCACAGAAAAGATCAAGAATTCAGTGTAGATCTGTGTCTTTTCAGTGCTGATTGGGTGGGGTATTTATAGGCCCCAACCCAGTTCAAATTTGGAGCTCAAAACGATCAAATCCCGGAATTCCGGGATCAGGCGGTTGCACCTCCTGACTGGAGAGGTTGCACCGCCTGGCAGAGCTCGGAGACTGAGCCCAGGCGGTTGCACCTCTCTGTCAGGGGCGGTTGCACCGCCTGAGTCTGGCTCGGAGACTGAGCCCCAAGCGGTGCCACCTCCTGACTGAGGCGGTTGCACCTCTCTGCCTGAGCTCGAAGACCGAGCTCAGGCGGTGCTACCTCTCTGTCAGGGAGGTTGCACCGCCCAGTCTAGCTCGAAGACTAAGCTCTGGGCGGTTGCACCTCCTGGCTGGGGCGGTTGCACCGCCCAGTCTCACTGGGAGACATAGCCCAGGCGGTTGCACCTCCTGGCCTAGGCGGTTGCACCGCCTGGTGCAATCAGGGTCCGAATGGTTAGCTCCATTCGGCCCGATTTCAATCTTTTCAGGGGCCCAATTGCCCCAAGATTAAGCTAATGGGATCACCTCCCATTTTCCAACTTAATCAACGTGCTAACTATGATTAAATCTAAGACAATTTCTGCAGCTTTGCTCCGATGCGTCAATCGCTTCTTCCGACGAGTTTCCGGCGAACTTCCGTCGATCATCCGATGAACCCTCGGTGATTCTTCTGCGGACTTCCGGCAAACTCCTGGACTTTGCGACGATCCACTTGGCGAGTTCCGACGAGCTTCGCTTGGCAAGCTTCTGGACTTCTTAGCCTTGTAATCACCCAAGAAAGAGGAGTGAAACTTGTAAGGGTTGTCTCCTAAACCCGGCAAAATGAGAAAGTGCTGTAAAAGGTGGTTGGTCTTCGCCTATTAAAGGAAGGCCTTTAGTGGACGCTGGTGACCTCAACGAAGGAGGAATTCGAAGTGGACGTAGGTCTCATTGACCGAACCACTCTAAATTCTAGTTTGCTTTTCATTTTGTGTAATTTACATTACTGCAAATCTCCTTGAGCTTCTCCTTACATTCTTACGAAAGTTTTAAGTTCAACATCTTTCCGAAACGATGAAGAATCGGACGTTTAACTGCATTGTGTTTAGATGATGAAACTAATTGATTGTGTTTAGATGTTTAACTGCATTTTGAGTGATGCAGGTCTACTCGATCAGAATTAGACAGTTAACGCAAGAGGAATTGACGTTGCGCCGGAGGAGATCACGTAAGGATATTGGACGGCAGAAGGCTTCGAACGTCGGGCATCGGGCTAAGGAGAGCGGAATTGCACCAAGGATATCGGGGGTTATGGAGGTCAAACCGATTGGGCAACAAGCCGTAAGAGAGGACGATCTTATTTGAAGAATCGGACTTAAACGCCAACCAATGACGTGCGGGCAACGGAATGTCGATTCGTTGTAATAACTGTCTAGATCGAGTAGAGTTTTGGCTTGCATGTGTAGGATTAACTACGATAACGATGAAGACATGAAGCGAAACAAAGTGCGGAGTCAAGCAACGAAGAATTCGTTGGGAGTTCAAGAGTTCGATTGAAGTCCGGAAGGATCGTCGGGAACGCTAGGAACTAGCCGAGAATGAGTAGGGAGCTTGCCGAAGGGTTTTTGGATGCTCGCGGAAGGTTCGTGGGAAGTTCGCAGAGTTTGCCGAGAAAGATGAGCTTTGAAGAAGCTCGTTGGAACTCGCCAAGATCAAATCGTGAAGTTTAAGAGATTGCCGGAGTCAGTAGAATGGTTTCGAGAGTTTATGGAAGGAAGACCGTGAAAGTTCGCTTTTAAGCTCATTTGGAAGAAGTCTTGACTTATGGACTTTGTAATAGCTTATATAATGTCTTTAAAATTCATAGTTAGCATGTTAATTAGGGTTAGGATTAGGTATTAATCCTAAAACCCAAGTAGGGGCCTATAACATCAGAGGTGAAAAACACTTGTAGGCGGTGAGCTGAAAACATCTTTGTGGGCTGAAAAAACTGTAGGCGATGGCACCTGGGCTGTTGAGCTGGTGGCACCGCCCAGCAGCACCAGTGCTGGGCGGTGACACCTCTTGGGCTGGGCGGTGGCACCGCTTAATGGGCGATGGCACCCCAAAGATCGGGAACCCAAAGAGAATTTGAATTTTGGAGCCCAAATTTTGGAGCCCAAATTTGAATCCTCTTGAGGCCTATAAATACCCCTCAAATCTCAGCTGAGAACACAACTTTTTGAGCAGCAAGAGTTTGAGAGAAAGGTCTTAGAAAAGTGTTAGCTTATCTTCTTTTCAATTTGCTAGTGTTCACCTCATCTCTTCTCGAAAATCTGTAAGAGAGTGAACCGCTTGTAAAGAGTTGTAAGAGCGGTATTTACCCTTCCATTTCAAGAGACTTGCTAGTGGAAGGTGGGAGCCTCATCGAAGAGGGGCCTCGCAAGTGGAGTAGGTTATTTGACCGAACCACTCTAAAATCGGCGTGATCCTTGGTTTGCATTTCATTATTGCTATTTACATTATTGCAAACCTTCTTATATGCTTTAGTTCCTTATTACTTTTGCTGCGCATATTTAAGAATACGCTTTCAAGATTAAGCTTGTCAAGTTCCGCTCTTATCATACGAAAGATTTTTTAAAAACCGAAGTTTTAATCCGCTGCACTAATTCATCCCCCCCCCTCTTAGTGCTGCTCCGATCCTAACACATGGGGCTCTGAATCCCTCCTATTTATAAAAGTCCCCTATCAAACCCTAATGGGTCCTCCCCTAGTGGGTATTAGATCAGCATCCAATAAGACAAGGGCTCCGTCGGATATCTCATATCCGAACCTCTATTCATCGCAATGCATATCATATGTGTGTGACCCTCTAGGCCCAATATCGAGCTGGCCATGAGTCATACCTGTCAGAACTCCTTCTAACTCAGTGAATTATTATCTCTGTAATAATTCACTTGACTCATCGACTACGGACGTACTAGGCCACTACGCCGTAGTCCCCAAACGATATAGGGGAATCCAATCCATTGGACCTGTCTGTCCTCAGTTACCATGTATCTATAGTCCCTCATCCATCTAATATACCAGAGACCGTATATCGAGCATGGTGTTGTCAGACCCACACGGTTTCTACTCGAGTCTCGCTCTAATCGGATTCTCCCGGAGAACTCTTTCTCTCTCAACCCGAATGACTCTGGCCAGGGATTTGTCTGAGCAAGAACACATAGGATATTCCTCTCATGACGCCGAGAGTGGATGATCCTCTATCGACACTCAGTAGCCCTCGTAAGGTCGACTACCGCTCCCAATGACCAGCTGTACTAGATCTGGGACAGCCAAACTTATAAGTCTGGTATCAAAGAGTGGAGCACTCATACAGGACATCCTTGGTGTCTCAAGTCTAAGGACCAGATACACCACTAGGACTACGGAATCGCTGTCTGACAATAAGGCATCATCAACCATCCAGCATTCCGTAAGCAGATCAATTAGTGAACTCATTCTCCAATGAGCACTTGTACTGTATCCCTAGTGTCCCTACACAAGCAGCTATCAGACCAGCTGCATCCATCATATGGACGAGTATACAACACCAGTCTGTCCGTTTATCACGATATCACTCTCGAGTAACCTATGAACGGGATTATTTAGGATATGTGTTTAAAGGTGAATCGATCTCACTATCGTGATCTCATCACGATCCGATTCCCATTTCATAAATCTAAGGACATCACAATATATGTATGCATTTATATAAAGTGATATATGCCAAAATATAATAAGCAAAAAGATTCTATATTAAGTCACACGTGCCATCCCTCACGTGATTGGCTTGCTAGGCACCTATGACTAGCAATCTCCCACTTGACCTAAAGCCAATCATCTATGTGTCTGATCTCCATCGGACCCTTATGACGCTCAAAACAAATCTGAGACAACGGCTTTGTTAGTGGATCTGCAATGTTATTTTCGGATGGAACTCTTTCCACTACTACATCTCCTCGGGTCACGATCTCTTTGATAAGGTGGAACCTCCTCAGAACATGCTTAGATTTCTGATGAGACCTAGGTTCCTTTACTTGAGCAATCTCCCCTTTGTTGTCGCAATATAGGGAGATCGGCTCTTCGCTACCTGGCACGACTCCCAAATCTGTGATGAACTTCTTCACCCAAACTCCCTCCTTTGCTGCATCTGATGCCACAATGTACTCTGCCTCTGTGGTCGAGTCAGTAGTGGTATCTTGCTTGGACCTCTTCCAGCATACTGCTCCTCCATTCAAGGTGTACACATACCCTGAATTCGACGTGCTATCATCGACATCAGACTGAAAACTTGAGTCAGTGTAGCCTTCAACCTTAAGGCTATTACCTCCACATACTAGTAAAAGATCCTTAGTCCTTCTCAAGTACTTAAGGATACGCTTTACTGCTTTCTAGTGCTCTAAGCCAGGATCCGCTTGATACCTGCTCGTGACACTCATAGCATGTGCTATATCAGGCCTAGTACATAGCATGACATAGATGATAGACCCTATTGCTGATGCATAGGGTATCATATCCATGTTCGCCCTTTCTTCTGGAGTCTTTGGGGACATACTCCTAGAAAGCGATATCCCATGTCTCATCGGTATGAGACCTCTCTTGGAATTTTCCATGCCAAACCTTTTGACAATGGTTTCTATGTACTTGGACTGGGACAAGCCAAGCATCCTCTTGGATCTAACTCTATAGATTCTAATCCCCAAAATATAGGATGCTTCCCCTAAGTCCTTCAAGGAGAAGTGTCTAGATAACCAAGCCTTTACTGTGGATAGCATTCCTACGTCATTCCCAATGATCAGGATATCATCCACATATAACACCAAAAAGGTGATAGCGCTCCCACTTACCTTTCTGTATACACAAGGCTCATCTTCATTCTTGACGAAGTCATAAGATCTGATTGCCTCATCAAATCTTATGTTCCAACTTCGGGAAGCTTGCTTTAATCCATAAATGGATCTAAACAACCTACACACCTTATCTAGATAGTTCTTGGACACGTATCCCTCAGGTTGCATCATATACACCTCCTCCTCGAGGTTCCCATTATGGAATGCGGTTTTCACATCCATCTACCAGATCTCATAATCATAGTGTGCTGCAATAGCCAATAGAATTCTGATGGATTTTAGCATTGCTACGGGTAAGAAGGTTTCGTCATAGTCAACACCTTGCCTTTGACGATACCCCTTAGCCACTAGCCTTGCTTTATATGTCTCTACCTTTCCATCAACTCCGATCTTTTTCTTAAAGATCCACTTATAACCGATGGGTACAATACCATCAGGCGCATCAACTAGGTTCCAAACCTTATTGGAGTACATAGAATCCATCTCAGAATTCATGGCTTCTTGCCACTTCCCGGAGTCTATACTCATAATTGCCTCCCCGTAGGTCTGAGGATCAATATCCTCTGCATCCTCTCCTCTAATATGTCCCACATATCTCTCAAGAGGATGGGATACTCTATCAGATCTGTGTAAAGTGGAAACTTGTGTATTAGCTACCTGAACAGAATCGGTCTGTAGAGTGGTGCTTGAGCTTGGTTCTCCAACCTCGCTCAATTCTATCATTCTCCCACTATCTCCGCCAAGAATGTGTTCCTTCTCAAGGAACACAGTTGTCTTAGCTTGAAAGACCTTTTTGTCCTCGAGATGAGAGAAATAATACCCACAAGTTTCCTTGGGGTATCCCACAAATTTACATCGCTCTGTCGAGTTTTGATACTCTTTCCAGTCTGGTTCTCCACCTCATTCTTATACTCTCTGAATTTCTCAAAGGCCTCAGACTTGTACTTCATTAAGTACATGTATCCATACCTTGAGAAATTATCAGTAAATGTAATGAAGTAGGAGTAACCTCCAATGGCATAAGTTGACATGGGTCCACAAACATCACTATGTATGAGTTCCAACAACTCAGTGGCTCTCTCTCTAGTTCCACTAAATGGAGAGTTGGTCAGTTTTCCACGAATGCAAGGCTCACAAGTTGCATATGACACATAGTCGAATGGATCTAGATATCCATCATTTAGCAACTTTTGAATCCTTCTTTCATTGATGTGACCTAGCCTACAATGCCACAGGTATGCACTGTTCAACTCATCTCATTTCCTTTTGGACACATTTACATTCATGATATGTGGAGTGGTGTCTAATATAAATAAACTATTATGCAATGTTCCTTTCATGATAATCTTATCATCTAATAATATCAAACAACCATTGTTCTCAAAAATAAATTTATATCCACTAAATGTTAAACATGAAATTGAGATAATATTTTTGATAATAGAAGGAACAAAATAACATGCATCTAATGCAATAAAAGCTCCACTAGGCAAATGTAGGGCGACCTCGCCAACAGCTGCTACAACATCTTTTGCTCCATTACCCATCTTGAGGTCCATCTCGCCTCTCTCTAGTCTCCTAGGCATTGCCAGAACCTGTAACGAATTGCATATATGATAAGCACTACTGGTATCCAATACCCATATGTTATCATAAGAGTCTGACAAATGGAGACTGATCATGAATGTACCTGAAGCTTCATCAAGCTTTTGTTTCGCCCTTTCTGCAAGGTACTCTTTACAGTTTCTCTTCCAATTCCCATCTTTACCACAATGGAAGCACTGGCCTTTGTCCTTTGCTGGGTCTTTCTTAGCAACCTTTGCTTTACCTGGTTTGACCTTGCCCTTTCCCTTCTTAAGGGACCTTTCTGCTTTCCTTTTCCTTTTGGTCTCACCAGTGTAGAGAACTGGCTTCTCTTTCTTGATAGTACTCTCTGCCTCCCTCAACATATTGACAAGCTCTGGGAGAGTCACTTCAAGCCTGTTCATATTAAAATTCATTATGAACTGTGAAAAGGAATCTGGTAGGGACTAAAGCACAATGTCCACACACAAGTTATCCTCTAGGACCATTCCTAGACCTGTGAGTTTCTCTATCCACTCAATCATCTTTAGGACATGGTTCTGAACCGGTGTCCCCTCAGTCATCCTAGCACAGAAGAGGCTCTTAGATATCTCATATCGCTGAGTCCTTCCCTATTCCTCAAACAATTTATGGACATGTAGGAGAATGGATCTGGCATCCATCTTTTCATGTTGTCTCTGTAACTCAGGAGTCATAGAGCCCAACATATAGCTCTGAGCAAGAGTGGAGTCAGCAATGTACTTCACGTAGCGAGCGATCTCATCCTCGTTTGCCCCTTCTTCGGGCGCAGGCATCACTGTATCAAGGACGTACACGATTTTCTCCGCTGTGAGAACAATTCTCAAGTTACGGAGCCAATCCGTATAATTTGGACCAGTGAGGCAGTTGACATCAAGTATGCCACGTAAGGGATTTGAAATCGACATTTTCTGAAAATAAAGATGCAGAAGAAATGAGTAACATGTAGATTTTGCAAGAAATAAACTATCAAGATATGGACTTCCATCTTAATATGCTCCCACTATTTTACTAACGAGTCACGCGACACCCTCAGCACGTGAAATGGAAGTCTCCGAAAGACTTCTAGTGGGGATCAGGATCCAATCAACGTCTTAGTGTAACCTCGAGGGACTCGACCAATCACACTAAGCGTAAAAGGTAGGCAACTCTTGTCGATCACAACTCCTTGTGATTCCCGTCCTGTTTTGCCTCCGAATCACCATGGCCTCAAGGGACTCGACCAACCAAGATGCTCGATTAAGTCAACACCTTCGTTACAAGATGAGTCTGATTTGATGATATACCCTCGAGGGACTCGACCAAGTATACCATGCCCTCAGGTCACCGGTGAGTCTCGAGGGACTCGACCAACTCAACCTACACCGGGAATCGGTTCCTACTTATAACGATAGAAGGCCACGTGGGTCAATCTAATTGCCTCATGTTTACCGACTTAATATTATCGAGAGATGTTTCTATGATTTGGTCTCCTAATATGACATGTCACACATATACATATTTAATATATATCTACATCGCATGCAAATATATATACATATCTAGTATGTGTATAAGCAATTACACCAGATGATCATGGACCACAACCTAATATGATTAGGCCCGAGCCAGAAGGCCTAATCACTCACATCAAGATCTCTATGTGCAACGATGCATCTCCAAGCCCTGTGATCGTCCATTTCGTCCTTGTCGGTTCCGTCGACATCTTGATGCATCTTCATGCATCACGATCGTCCGTCTCGTGGGTCCTGCTATCGGATCCACGCTCTCGCTGTGCCTCCTCATGTGATTACAACTTCATCATAGGCACGCAGGCCCGACAATAAACGAGAAATATAATGGAGGTTCGCAGACCTCAATAATAATAATCACAGGTACACACATCACACGGTCCATGATCATCCGTCCACACATCATGCATCACATGTATAAATAATTATCATCATGTAGGACTACTAGATAATAATAATAATAATAAATAATAATCAACTAAACCTTTTAATTAATTAATATTTTCTGAAATCAGGGACATTATAGGGAATTTCTGAATTAACAGGGGTATTTTCATAATTTGGACAAAAGACAAAAACTGGAATTTCTCAAATTCCGAGGGGCAAAACTATCTTTTGCCCAAAAAACCCTAATGCCCTTTCCCCTTTTCGTTGCTACCGCCGTTGCCACCCTACCGGCGGTGGCCTGTGCGGCGGGGCGAGGGCACTGCCCTCGCCTATAGGCGGCACGCCCGCTGGCAGCGCTGCCCTCCGCAGGCGTCGCTACCCTATATTGCGGGTGGGCGCCCCCTTCAGGCGCCGCCGCCTCCGCAGGCAGTGCTGTCCCACCGGGCGACCGCCCCTGTGGGGGGTTTCGCCCGCAGGTGCAGCGGCAACGGGCGCCGCTACCCTACGGCGCCTCTGCCCGTGGGCTGCTTGCCCCGCCGGCAGCAAGCCTGCTGCAAGCAGGCCCCCGCCCGGCTGCAGTAGACGCAGCCCCTGTGCTGCCCGCCTTCGGCTGCACTGCACGTACGTAGATCGAGGGCAACTGTTGCTGCCCTTCCTTGATTTTGCGTCAACAATTTTGACGTCAAAATTCTTCCTAAACACAATACTCGCAGTTCAAAACCAATAATTCGCACGAGCAACCTAGCTCTGATACCACTGTTGGGAAATCCTTGGGGGCGACATCATATGCGCAACGGAAGAACAAGAAAAACAAAATCCCTGATTCCCGAAGAGATGTTCGTCATCGTGCGAAGATTGGTACGCAAAAATCCGCGAAACATTAAACTGCGTATAGAGAGATTGTGTTACCTAGGGAGATCGTATATCCCTATTTCCTTGCAGATCCTTAGGAGAGGGTGAAGGAGGTCAAGCGTCCTCCTCTCTAGCGGTGATCCACACAACAGGGTTGCGATGACGCTCCTCAAAACTCCAGACCTACTCTGAGGTGGAGATGGAGAGGAGAATAGGAAAAGATAAACAAAAGCTCTCTAGCCCATGGGGCTCTGAATCCCTCCTATTTATAGAGGTCCCTTGTCAAACCCGAATGGGTCCTCTCCTAGTGGGTATTAGATTTGCATCCAATAAGACAAGGGCTCCGTCGGATATCTCATATCCGAACCTCTATTCATCGCAATGCCTACCATATGTGTGTGACCCTTTAGGCCCAATATCGAGCTGGCCGTGAGTCATACCTGTCAGAACTCCTTCTAACTCAGTGAATTATTATATCTATAATAATTCACTCGACTCATCGACTACGGACGTACTAGGTCACTACGCCATCGTCTCGAGACGATATAGGGGAATCCAATCCATTGGACCTGTCTGTCCTCAGTTACCGTGTACCTATAGTCACTCATCCATCTAATATACCAGAGACCGTATATCGAGCATGGTGTTGTCAAACCCACACGGTTTCTACTCGAGTCTCGCTCTAATTGGATTCTCCCGGAGAACTCTATCTCTCTCAACCCGAATGACCCTGGCCAGGGATT
The DNA here is from genome assembly GCA_900464855.2 of Musa schizocarpa. NCBI lineage: Eukaryota > Viridiplantae > Streptophyta > Magnoliopsida > Zingiberales > Musaceae > Musa > Musa schizocarpa. Next base: position 22,609,513 of record LS990919.1, on the reverse strand, counting down.
TGTCTGAGCAAGAACACATGGGATATTCCTCTCATGACGCCGAGAGTGGATGATCCTCTATCGACACTCAATAGCCCTTTTAAGGTCGACTACCACTCCCAATGACCAATTATACTAGATCTGGGACAGCCAAACCTATAAGGCTGGTATCAAAGAGTGGAGCACTCATACAGGACATCCTTGGTGTCTCAAGTCTAAGGACCAGATACACCACTAGGACTACGGAATCGCTATCTGATAATAAGGCATCATCAACCATCCAGCATTCCGTAAGCGGATCAATCAGTGAACTCATTCTCCAATTAGCACCTGTACTGTATCCCTAGTGTCCCTACACAAGCAGCTATGAGACCAACTGCATCCATCATATGGATGGGTATATAGCACACCAGTCTGTCCGGTTATCACGATATCCCTCTCGAGTAACCTATGACCGGGATTATTTAGGATATGTGTTTAAAGGTTAATCGATCTCACTATCGTGATCTCATCATGATCCGATTCCCATTGCACAAATCCAAGGACATCACAATATATGTATGCATTTATGCAATAGTTATAAAGTGATATATGCCAAAAATATAATAAGCAAAAAGATTCTATATTAAGTCACACGTGCCATCACTCACGTGATTGGCTTGCTGGGCACCTATGACTAGCAAGGTGCTTCTTCCTAATTGACGTTGGAGATTTAGTGAGGTGAGACCATATAGGCTGCCCGGTCAAAAGCAATTCTATTAGTGAGGACCTTGTTTGGGATGGTCGGGTAGGCAGTCTGGGATCTTCCTGGTTGCAAGGTTCCTCCTTGGGGTTGGGTTGTCCTAGTGTCCTTAGGTGGCCGACATCTGAGGGCCCCTACTAAGCCCCTAGAGCCACTACCCGTGGTAGTAAAGGTGGTCCGTCTCTTGTGCTAGGATCACCCGTGGGGGCGGGGGCCTCCTAGGAGTCATTATAGGAAAATCTGGAGGTGACATCACATGCATAACATAAGAACAAAAAGAAAAATCTCATATTTCCATAAAAAGGTTTTATCATCATGCGAAGATTTGTGCGCAAAATCTCACGAAACTGAAAACCATGTATGAGATAGTTATGTTACCTAGGAAGATCGTATATCTCTAAATTTTTGTAGATCCATGGAAGAGGATGAAGGAGGTCAAACACTCTCCTCTCTAGTAGTGATCCACACGGTAGGGGCTGCGAAGATGCTCCTCGAATCACTACCTAAATCTTTGTTAGGATCGTGAATAACAATAAGAGGGGGATGAATTAGTGCTATCAGAAACTTTCGACAATTTTAAAAAATTATGTTCGATGAAAGTTGATATCGAAAGTGAGCTTGACTTAGAGTAAGTGTAAAGTGGAGTGAGTGATAAAATCAGTAAGCAATAAAGGTAAACAGTAAAGGAAAAGAGCATACAAGATTTATAGTGGTTCGGTCATTGTGACCTACGTCTACTCCCGATTCATCTTTTGTCGAGGCTATCAGCATTCACTAACGGTCTTCTTTCGATGGGTGAAGACCAACTACCCTCTTGCAACTCTTTCTACTTTTCACAGGTTTAGGAGAGAACCTTTACAAGTCTCACACCTCTCTTAGACAGAATTCTAAGCTTTTAAATAAGGGGAGGGAAACTCTCAAAATATTATAACAAAGTTTTCTCACTTAGAGTCACAGGTTTTCGTTCACTTTTTTGTGCTTTTCAAGCAGGAAAGAGTGGGGTATTTATAGGCCCTAATTGACTTCAAAATGAAGCCAAAAAAGTTCTTATCCTAGGTTTTTGGGGTACTGGGTGGTATCACCATCAATACTGGGCGGTACCACTATCTATCAGATTGATAATTGACGGTACTATTGCTTGACAACCCTGCACTAGTGGTACTACCATCGGTCTGAGCAGTATGACTACTTGACACAGCCTCAAAGACTATGTTTGGGTGGTAGCACCGCCCAGTCAATGCTTAGGAGACTGAGCTTCTAGCGATGGCATCGCCAGACCTTGCTACAAGTCATTGAATGAGCTAAATAATAGACCCAATTCAACCCCGATTTAGGGCTAATTGGTTCCTAATTGAGTTAGTAGTGTTACACCTAAAACTAACTCAATTCAAGACCTAACAATGATAATTAAGACCTAAACAATTACAAAACAAGAAATCTAAGTTGCTCGGTATATCATTGGTTCATTCAAACTTCCGGCGAACTTCCAATGCATCGTACGAACCTTTGGCATATCGCTTAATCCATCAACATGTTACTCTTGCAACATTCAATCATGGCGCAACGTTTGATTCTTCTGACCCGATGCTCAAATCTTGACTCTAACCCAATGTTTGATTTTTCTTTCTTTAATCATTTTGTATTTTCTAATTGAAGTTAGTCTTGCATCACTTTTTCTCAAAAACACAGATTAGATCGTAAGCTCATCAATTAATTTCATCATCAAAATCCGAAGTTCAACAATCTCCTCCTTTTTGACGATGACAACTAATTGATGACAAAGTTAATATTAACTCCCCCTATCTATATGCCATATCAAAATAAAGCAAACTTGAATTTAAAAGAAATAATAACTTTTGAATTCTAGTGAAACAATTTTGATCATATGCAACATATCATATCAAAATTTAATACATTGTGCATCATCATTTAAACATAGTTTCAAGTCATCAAGGTATAATATGCACAATTCCAAACCATTATAAATCATCATTACTTCTCTCTCTTTCTCATCAACAAAAAGGAGAAAAGTGCATCTAGCAAGTTATTGAAATGTGCAAGTTTGCAATTTTGTTTCTTTTGATATGTATAAAATAACAATTTTTGCTTCTTGACATGTGCAAGCTAGTAGTTTTTTTGTTTCTATTTTGAGATGTGCAAGCTAGCAATTATCTTTCTTCCTCTTTGTTGTCATAAAAAAAGAAAAGAAGGATCATGAAAGATCAATACAAAAATTTACATCAATGATCATCACATGAAAGATACCAAAGATCATGAAAGATCAATACAAAAGATCATTAGTCTTTTGTATTATCAAGAAAAACTTCAATTTGATGATCAATACATAGGAGTCATAATGAATCTCAAGTTGAGAAATTAAGATTATAATTTGTATAAATCTCCTCTTAACAAAAATCATAGAGGATTTCAAGAATATCGAGAAATCAAGAGAAGGATCATGATTTGTTTAAAAGAAATCTCCTCTTTAGTGAATAGCAAAAGGAAGAATCATAATAAATGACCTTGATTCAAAAGAAAAACGCAAGTCATTTAAAACTGAGAAATCAAGATAATGATCCAAAAAATGTATAAGAGGAATTCATGCATTAGGAAGATTTAACATGCCTAATTCTCTTTTAATAAAATCAAATTAATCCTCATTCAATGGTTTTATTAAAATATCAGCTAATTAATATTTTGTATTAATAAATTATAGAGATATATCATAATTATTAACATGATACTAATAAAATGATACATAATATCAATATGTTTAGTTCTAGAATGTTGAATGAGATTCTTTGTTAAATAAATAGTACTAGTATTATCATATTTTATAGGAATGTTTTTCAAGTAAAGTCCATAATCTATCAAAGCATTTTTCATCCAAATAACTTATGCACAACATGCACCTATTACTACATATTCAGCCTCGGCTATAGAACTTTAAAGACTTGGGAGTTTTGTTGCTCTGGTTCTCATGATCATGGAAGCTTTTGGTAAAAAACTCATTTGTAGAATCAAAAATAATATCATCAACATAAATTTGAATAATAAGAAAATTATCTTCAAAATGTTTAATAAATAATATGGTTCCAACCTTGTCTTTCAAAAGATTATTCTTATTTATAAAGAAGCTAAGTCTCTTATACCAAGCCCTTGGGGCTTACTTCAAACCATGGAAAGCCTTAGATAACTTATAAACATGATTTAGAAAAAGTGTATTTTCAAATTCGGGTGATTGTTTAACATAAACTTCTACGGAAATAAAGCCATTAAGAAAAGCACTTTTAACGTCTATTTCAAATAACTTAAAATTATTACAACTAGCATAGTCAAGGAGTATCCTTATGACTTCTAATCTTGCCACATGAATGAAGATTTCTTAGTTGAAACCTTTGGCCACTAATCTAGTCTTGTTTCGAATAATGATACCAAGTTCAGCTTGCTTATTTCTAAAGACCCATTTAGTACCAATTATAAGATGGTCACGAGGTCTAGGAATAAGCTTCCACATCTTATTTCTCTTAAATTGATTTAATTTCTTATACATTACAAAAACCCATGAATAATCTTTTAGAGCATCGTCAATGCATTTAGGTTCAATTTATGATAAAAAGGCTACATTTGCATAAAAAAATTTAAATAAAGAATGAGTTTGAACACTTTTTGATGTATCTCCAATGATTAGCTCCTTAGGATAAGCATATACATGCTTTTATTTCTTGGGTAAGGAATCATTGGAAGTAGATGCATCTAAATTGCTTGGGAGAGGAGAATTTTCAATCAAGTTTAAAGTATCAAAATCATAATCAAAATTATTTTTCTCAAATTCAGAAATCTTATTAAAAACAACATGAAAAAAATCCTCAATAACTAAAGTTTTTTTATTAAAGACACGATAAACTTTAGAAATAGAGGAATATCCAAGAAATATGCCTTAATCAGATTTTGCATTAAATTTTTCTAAGGCATCTTTTTTATTTAAAATAAAATATTTATAACAAAAATTTTAAAATACGAAATGTTGGGTTTTTTATTATTCCATGATTCATAGGGAGTTTTAGGAAGTAATAGTCTTACAAGAATTCTATTCATGATATAGCATACTGTGTTAATGGCTTTGGCCTAAAAATACTTGGGTAGGCTATGTTCATTAAGTATGATTCTTGTTATTTCCTATAAACTCCTATTTTTTCTCTTAATAACTCCATTTTATTGTGGGTTTCTTGTAGTAGAGAAGTTATTTTGATACCCCTTTAAATCATAAAAAAATTGAAAGTCATGGTTTTGAAATTCACTACCATGATCACTTCAAATAGAGGAAATCATAAAGCCCATTTTATTTTAAACTAATTTATAAAATTTCATAAAACATTTAAAGCAATCATTTTTATGTGTTAAAAAGTATGTCCAAGTATGTCTATTATAATCATCAGTTATCACAAAAGCGTATTTAATACCTCTTAGACTTGTAATATTAATTAGTCCAAATAAATCCATATGGATTAATTATAGTGGTCGAGAGGTAACTTACTTGATTTTTAGATTTAAAGCTAATCTTTATTTGTTTACCTAGTTAGCAGGCATCACAAACTTTATTTTTAACAAATTTAATTTTAGCCATACCTCTTACAAGTTCTTTAGTTGTAATTTGTGAAATTATTTTCATACTTGCATAATCTAATCTTCTATGCCAAAGCCATGCATTATCGTTTAAAATTGAAAAGCAAGTTTTATCACAAAACTCATCAAGATCAATATTATACATATTATTAGTCCTTAAGGCAATCAAAGACCTATTTTTGTTTAGTATTTCTACAATGTAAGCATTAAATTCAAATTTGATGATATAACCCTTATCACACAATTGACTAATGCTTAGCAAGTTATGTTTTAAACCATCTACTAATTAAACGTTTTCAATTAAGAGGTTTAATTTATTACCTATATTTTTTTGTCAATAATTTTTCTTTTATTTTTGTCTTCGAAGCCTTCATTTTGGCTAGAGAGCTTAGAAAATTATGTTGGATCTCTAGTCATATGCCTTGAGCATACAATATCAATGTACTATCTCTTGCTCTTAGCTTTTAATTATAGACATATCTACAAGAAAGAAGGGTTCACTTTACATATCCATTTAGCTTTGGGTTCCTCATGAAAAGATCTACCAATTTTGACTAATGACATTAAGTTATTTATGGTTTGTTTAGGAACCTAAACTAATTTGTGTAAACTATATTTTTTAAATGAATATTTATAAGTAAAATGTCAATGTCTACCACAAAAATTACATTTATTTTCATGAGAAACATGAAATGTCGGTCTTTTAATAAATAAAGTTATTTTTTGTTGAGTATTGCTACTCACAAAATCGATTCCTACTTTTCTATGTACATGACCTTTGTTAGCAAGGATCATGCTTAAAGATTTATTTTCAATTTTAAATTTTTCTAAAGTTTGTTATAATATTATATTTTCTTTTTTAAGTGAGTCTAACTCTTCACACTTAGAACAAGGAGTTAAGAAGCATTTATCATACTCATTTTTTAAATTTTCAAATTTATTAGAAAGAGAAGTATGATCCTTTTTTAATAATTTATATTTTTATCAACTAATTTACATTAATCAAACAAATCATGAAAAGCATTAAGTAATTCATCATAAGGTAAATGAGTTTTGAATGAGTCGCATACCTCATCATTGAGAGCCATCAATGTGTAGTTAGCCACCTCGCCTTCATTGGTTTGCTCCTCGTCTTCAGATGAGCTCAATTCGTCTCAAGTCACATTGAGTGCTTTCTTCTTCTTCTTTAGTAGCATCTTTTTCATCAGTTGAGGGCATTCACTTTTGAAGTGTCCTGGCTTCTTGCATTCGTAGTAGATGATTGTGTCCTTTTTTAGTTCGTTTTTATTCTCAGTATCTTGTTTTACAAAATTTATTTTGTTTCTTCTTATAATTTTTTTATACTTTCTTATTAGAAGTGCCAAGTTCTCATCATTATATGAGCTTTTGCTCGAGTGGTATTCTTTAGTTCTAACTATCATATTCTTCATATTCTTTGGAAGGTTGTTCTCAAGTTCGTCATTTGTTATACAAGTCATTTTATAGGTCATTAATGACCCTATAAGTTCTTCAAGAAGAAAGTTATTCAAGTCCTTTGCTTCTTTGATTGCAGTCACTTTTGGATCATAACTTTTTTGAAGAGATCTTAGAATTTTATTGACAAGTTCAATATTACAAAAACTTTTACCAAGTGCTTTCAAACCATTGATGACATCCATAAAATTGGTGTACATGTCTCTAATGGTTTCGATTGGTTTTATTTGAAACAACTCAAAACTATACATCAAAAGATTTATTTTAGACTCTTTAACTCTATTTGTGCCTTCATGTGTGACTTCGAGTGTGTGTCAAATGTCATGTGCAATTTTGCATATAGAAATACGATTAAACTTATTTTTGTATAAAATACAAAATAAAGCATTCATAGCTTTTACATTTAAAGAAAATGATTTTTCTCTATATCATTCCACTCATTTATTAGTCTAGAGGATTTTTAAAAATTATATTCAACAACGTTACATAAATTAAAGTCCATAGAAATCAAGAAAATCATCATACGAGTTTTTCAATATGTGTAGCTTGTCCCATTGAACATAAGAGGATAAGTGATAGAGTGACCCTCTAGATTGTTGGTAAAAGTCATTTAAACTCTCTTAGGTGTTAAACCAAATGAGAGTAACATGATTTTGATACCAATTGTTAGAATCGTGAATGGTACTAAGAGGGGGGGTGAATTAATGCTATCGAAAACTTTTAATGATTTTAAAAAATTACGTTCGATGAAAGCCGATATCGAAAGTGAGCTTGACTTAGAGTAAGTGTAAAGTGGAGTGAGCAATAAAATTAGTAAGCAATAAAGGTAAATAACAAAGGAAAAGAGCACATCGAATTTATAGTGGTTTGGTCATCGTGACCTACGTCCACTCTCGATTCCTCCTTCGTCGAGGCTATCAACATTCTGTTGGGAAATCCTTGGGAGCGACATCATATGCGCAGTGGAAGAATAAGAAAAACAAAATCCCCGATTCCCAAAGAGATGTTCGTCATCATGCGAAGATTGGTATGCAAAAATCCGCGAAACATGAAACTGCGTATAGAGTAGATTGTGTTACCTAGGGAGATCGTATATCCATGTTTCCTTACAGATCCTTAGGAGAGGGTGAAGGAGGTCAAGCGTCCTCCTCTCTAACGGTGATCCACACAGCAAGGTTGCGACGACGCTCCTCAAAACTCCAGACCTACTTTGAGGTGGAGATGGAGAGGAGAATAGGAAAACGCAAACAAAAGCACTCTAGCCCATGGAGCTCTGAATCCCTCCTATTTATAGAGGTCCCCTGTCAAACCCTAATGGGTCCTACCCTAGTGGGTATTGGATCTGCATCCAATAAGACAAGGGCTCCGTCGGATATCTCATATCCGAACCTCTATCCATCGCAATGCCTACCATATGTGTGTGACCCTCTAGGCCCAATATCGAGCTGGCCGTGAGTCATACCTGTCAGAACTCCTTCTAACTCTGTGAATTATTATCTCTGTAATAATTCACTCGACTCATCGACTCACTGGGACGTACTAGGGCCACTACGCCAGTAGTCCCTGGACGATCTGGGGAATACAATCCATTAGACACATGTCCTCCGATTCTTAGTGTACCTATAGTCCCTCATCCATCTAATATACCAGAGACCGTATATCGAGCATGGTGTTGTTAGACCCACACGGTTTCTACTCGAGTCTCGCTCTAATCAGATTCTCTAGGAGAACTCTTTCTCTCTCAACCCGAATGACCCTAGCTAGGGATTTGCCTGAGCAAGAACACATGGGATATTCCTCTCATGACGCCGAGAGTGGATGATCCTCTATCGACAATCAAGAGCCCTCGTAAGGTCGACTACCACTCCCAATGACCAGTTGTACTAGATTTGGGACAGCCAAACATATAAGTCTGGTATCAAAGAGTGGAGCACTCATACAAGACATCCTTGGTGTCTCAAGTCTAAGGACCAGACACACCACTAGGACTACGAATCGCTGTCTGACAATAAGGCATCATCAACCATCCAACATTCCGTAAGCGGATCAATTAGTGAACTTATTCTCCAATGAGCACCTATACTGTATCCCTAGTGTCCCTACACAAGCAGCTATGAGACCAGCTGCATCCATCATATGGATGGGTATACAGCACACCAGTCTGTCCGGTTATCACGATATCCCTCTCGAGTAACCTATGATCGGGATTATTTAGGATGTGTGTTTAAAGGTGAATCGATCTCACTATCGTGATCTCATCACGATCCAATTCCCATTGCACAAATCCAAGGACATCACAATATATGTATGCATTTATATAAAGTGATATATGCCAAAATATAATAAGCAAAAAGATTCTATAATAAGTCACACGTGCCATCACTCACGTGATTGGCTTGCTACGCACCTATGACTAGCAATCTCCCACTTGACCTAAAGCCAATCACCTATGTGTCTGATCCTCATCAGACCCCCGTGATGCTCAAAACAAATCTGGGACAACGGCTTTGTTAGTGGACTACGGAATCAACGTGCTATCATACCCTGATCTCATAATCATAGTGTGCTGCAATAGCCAATAGAATTCTAATGGATTTTAGCATTGCTACGGGTAAGAAGGTTTCGTCATAGTCAACACCTTGCCTTTGACGATACCCCTTAGCCACTAGCCTTGCTTTATATGTCTCTACCTTTCCATCAACTCCGATCTTTTTCTTAAAGATCCACTTACAACCGATGGGTACAATACCTTCAGGCGCATCAACTAGGTTCCAAACCTTATTGGAGTACATAGAATCCATCTCAGAATTCATGGCTTCTTGCCACTTCCCGGAGTCTATACTCATAATTGCCTCCCTGTAGATTTGAGGATCAATATCCTCTGTATCCTCTCCTCTAATATGTCCCACATATCTCTCAGGAGGATGAGATACTCTATCAGATCTGCGTAAAGTTGAAACTTGTGTATTAGCTACCTGAACAGACTCGAGCTGTAGAGTGGTGCTTGAGCTTGGTTCTCCAACCTCGCTCAATTCTATCATTTTCCCACTATCTCCGCCAAGAATGTGTTCCTTCTCAAGGAACACTGCTCTCTTAGCGAGAAAGACCTTTTTGTCCTCGAGATGATAGAAATAATACCCACAAGTTTCCTTGGGGTATCCCCATTCAAGGTGTACACATACCCTGAATTCGACTTGCTATCATCGACATCAGACTGAAAACTTGAGTCAGTGTAGCCTTCAACCTTAAGGCTATTATCTCCATATACTAGTAAAAGATCCTTAATCCTTCTCAAGTACTCAAGGATACACTTTACTGCTTTCCAGTGCTCCAAGCCTGGATCCGCCTGATACCTGCTCGTGACACTCAGAGCATGCCATATATCAGGCCTAGTACATAGCATGGCATACATGATAGACCCTATTGCTGAGGCATAAGGTATCGTATCCATGTTCGCCCTTTCTTATAGAGTCTTTGGGGACATATTCGTAGAAAAGCGATATCCCATGTCTCATCGGTATGAGACCTCTCTTGGAATTTTCCATGCCAAACCTTTTGACAATGGTTTCTATGTACCTGGATTGGGACAAGCCAAGCATCCTCTTGGATCTATCTCTATAGATTCTAATCCCCAAAATATAGGATTCTTCCCCTAAGTCCTTCATGGAGAAGTGTCTAGATAACCAAGCATTTACTGTGGATAGCATTCCTACGTCATTCCCAATGATCAGGATGTTATCCACATACAACACCAAAAAAGGTGATAGCGCTCCCACTTACCTTTCTATATACACAAGGCTCATCTTCGTTCTTAACGAAGTCATAAGATCTGATTGCCTCATCAAATCTTATGTTCCAACTTCGGGAAGCTTGCTATAATCCATAAATGGATCTAAGCAACCTACACACCTTATCTAGACAGTTCTTGGACACGTATCCCTCAGGTTGCATCATATACACCTCCTCCTCGAGGTTCCCATTGAGGAATGCGGTTTTCACATCCATCTGCCAGATCTCATAATCATAGTGTGCTGCAATAGCCAATAGAATTCTAATGGATTTTAGCATTGCTACGGGTGAGAAGGTTTCGTCATAGTCAACACCTTGCCTTTGACGATACCCCTTAGCCATTAGCCTTGCTTTATAGGTCTCTACCTTTCCATCTACTCCGATCTTTTTCTTAAAGATCCACTTGCAACCGATGGGTACAATACCTTCGGGCACATCAACTAGGTTCCAAACCTTATTGGAGTACATAAAATCCATCTCAGAATTCATGGCTTCTTGCCACTTCCCGGAGTCTATACTCATAATAGCCTCCTCGTAGGTTTGAGGATCAATATCCAATGCATCCTCTCCTCTTATGTGTCCTATATATCTCTCAGGAGGATGGGATACTCCATCAGATCTGCATAAAGTTGAAACTTATGTATTAGGTACCTGAACAGTCTCGGGCTGTAGAGTGGTGCTTGAGCTTCGTTCTCCAACCTCACTCAATTCTATCATTCTCCCACTATCTCCGCCAAGAATGTGTTCCTTCTCAAGGAACACTGCTCTCTTAGCTACAAAGACCGTTTGGTCCTCGAGATGATAGAAATAATACCCACAAGTTTCCTTGGGGTATCCCACAAATTTGTATCGCTCTGTCATTGATTCTAACTTATCGTGGTTGTGTCTTTTAACATGTGCAGGGCAGTCCCAAATCTTAACAACCTTAAGATCAAGCTTCTTCCCTTTCTATATCTCATATGGTGTAGACACTACCGACTTAGTTGGAACTCTGTTCAGAAGGTAAGCTGCTGTTTCTAGGGCATATCCCCAGAATGAGATGGGTAGGTCAGCGAAACTCATTATGGACCGTACCATATCTAATAATGTACGATTTCTCCTTTCAGAGACACCATTGAGCTGAGGTGTATAAGGAGGTGTCCATTGGGATAATATCCCATGGTCCTTGAGGAACTGAGTGAACTTTGTACTTAAGTACTCACCTCCTCGATCTGATCGAAGAGTTTTGATACTCTTTCTAGTCTAGTTTTCCACCTCATTCTTATACTCTCTAAATTTCTCAAAGGCCTCGGACTTGTACTTCATTAAGTACACATATCCATACCTTGAGAAATCATCACTAAATGTAATGAAGTAGGAGTAACCTCCAATGGCATGAGTTGACATGGGTCCACATACATCACTATGTATGAGTTCCAACAACTCAGTGGCTCTCTCTCCAATTCCACTAAATGGAGAGTTGGTCAGTTTTCCACGAATGCAAGGCTCACAAGTTGCATATGACACATAGTCGAATGGATCTAGATATCCATCATTGAGCAACTTTTGAATCCTTCTTTCATGGATGTGACCTAGCCTACAATGCCACAGGTATGCACTGTTCAACTCATCTCGTTTCCTTTTGGACATATTTACATTCATGATATGTGGAGTGGGTCCCGCTATCGCATCCATGCTCCCGCTGTGCCTCCTCATTTGATTACAACTTAATCATAGGCACGCAGGCCCGACAATAAACGAGAAATATAATGGAGGTTCGCATACCTAAATAATAATAATCATAGGTACACACATCACACGGTCCATGGTCTTCCGTCCACACATCACATGTATAAATAATCATCATCATGTAGGACTACTAGATAATAATAAATAAAAAATAAAAATTAACTAAACCTTTTAATTAATTAATATTTTCTGAAATCAGGGACATTATAGGGAATTTTCGTAATTTGGATAAAAGACAGAAACTTGAATTTCTCAAATTTTGAGGGGCAAAACTATCTTTTGCCCAGAAAACCCTAATGCCCTTTCCCCTTTTCGCTGCTGTCACCGCCGCCACCCTGCCGCTACGGGTGGGCGCCCCTTTCGGGCGCAGTCGCCTCCGCAGGCGGTGCTGTCCCGCCGGGCGACTGCCCCTTCGGGGGGGTTTCGCCCGCGGGAGCAACGGCGGCGGGCGCCACTGCCCTGCGGCGGCGGGCGCCACTGCCCTGCGGCGGCAGGCGCCGCTGCCCTACGACGCCTCTGCCCGTGGGCTGCCTGCCTACGGCTGCGCTGCACGCACGCAGATCGAGGGCAGCAACTGTTGATGCCCTCCCTTGTTTTTGCGTCAACAATTTTGATGTCAAAATTCTTCCTAAACACAACACACGCAGTTCAATACCAATCATTTGCACGAGCAACCTGGCTCTGATACCACTATTGGGAAATCCTTGGGGGCGACATCATATGCGCAGCGGAAGAACAAGAAAAACAAAATCCCCGATTCCCAAAGAGATGTTCATCGTCGTGCGAAGATTGGTATACAAAAATCCGCGAAACATGAAACTGCGTATAGAGTAGATTGTGTTACCTAGGGAGATCGTATATCCCTGTTTCCTTGCAGATCCTTAGGAGAGGGTGAAAGAGGTCAAGCGTCCTCCTCTCTAGCGGTGATCCACACAGCAGGGTTGCGACGACGCTCCTCAAAACTCCAGACCTACTCTGAGATGGAGATGGAGAGGAGAATAGGAAAAGACAAACAAAAGCTCTCTAGCCCATGAGGCTCTGAATCCCTCCTATTTATAGAGGTCCCCTGTCAAACCCTAATGGGTCCTCCCCTAGTGGGTATTGGATCTGCATCCAATAAGACAAGGGCTCCGTCGAATATCTCATATCCGAACCTCTATTCATCGCAATGCCTACCATATGTGTGTGACCCTCTAGGCCCAATATCTAGCTGGCCGTGAGTCATACATGTCAGAACTCCTTCTAACTCTGTGAATTATTATCTCTGTAATAATTCACTCGACTCATCGACTACGGACGTACTAGGCCACTACGCCGTAGTCCCCAAACGATACAAGGGAATCCAATCCATTGGACCTATCTGTCCTCAGTTACCGTGTACCTATAGTCCCTCATCCATCTTATATACCAGAGACCGTATATCGAGCATGATGTTGTCAGACCCACATGGTTTCTTCTCGAGTCTCGCTTTAATCGGATTCTCCCGGAGAACTCTTTCTCTCTCAACCCGAATGACCCTAGCCAGGGATTTGTCTGAGCAAGAACACATGGGATATTCCTCTCATGACGCTGAGAGTGGATGATCCTCTATCGACACTCAATAGCCCTCGTAAGGTCGACTACCACTCCCAATGACCAACTGTACTAGATCTGGGACATCCAAACCTATAAGTCTGGTATCAAAGAGTGGAGCACTCATACAGGACATCCTTGGTGTCTCAAGTCTAAGGACCAGATACACCACTAGGACTACGGAATCGTTGTCTGATAATAAGGCATCATCAACAATCCAGCATTCCGTAAGCAGATCAATCAGTGAACTCATTCTCCAATGAGCACCTGTACTGTATCCCTAGTGTCCCTACACAAGCAACTATGAGACCAGCTGCATCCGTCATATGGACGGGTATACAACACACCAGTATGTCCGATTATCACGATATCCCTCTCGAGTAACCTATGACCGAGATTATTTAGGATATGTGTTTAAAGGTGAATTGATCTCACTATTGTGATCTCATCACGATCCGATTCCCATTGCACAAATCCAAGGACATTACAATATATGTATGCATTTATACAATAGTTATAAAGTGATATATGCCAAAATATAATAAGCAAAATGATTCTATATTAAGTCACACGTGCCATCACTCACGTGATTGGCTTGTTGGGCACCTATGACTAGCACATTCACTAATGGTCTTCTTTCAATGGGAGAATACCAACTACCCTCTTACAACTCTTTCTCCTTTTCACAGGTTTAGGAGACAACCTTTACAAGTCTTACACCTCCCTTGGACAAAATTCTAAGCTTTTAAAGAAGAGAAGGGAAACTCTCAAAAGATTACAATAGAGTTTTCTCACTTAGAGTCACAGGTTTTTATTCGCTTTTTCGTGTTTTTCAAGCAAGAAAGAGTGGGGTATTCGGAGAACCTAATTAACTTTAAAAATGAAGCAAAAAAAGGTCTCATCTTGAGGTTTTGGGGTATTGGTGGTACCATCACTAGTTCTGGGCAATACCGCTGACAATATTGGGCAGTACGACCAAATTTATAGTGGTTCGGTGGTCGTGATCTATGTCCACTCTCAATTCCACTTTCGTCGAGGCCACCGACATTCACTAACGGTCTTCTTTCAACGGGAGAAGACCAACCACCCCCTTACAACTCTTTCTCCTTTTTACAGGTTTAGGAGACAACCTTTACAAGTCTCACACCTCCTTTAGACAAAATTCTAAGCTTTTAAAGAAGAGGAGGAAAACTCTCAAAAGATTGCAATAGAGTTTTCTCACTTAAAGTCACAGGTTTTTATTCACTTTTCGTGCTTTTCAAGCAAGAAAGAGTGGGGTATTTATAGGCCTCAATTGACTTTATAAATAAAGCAAAAAAAGGTCTCATCCTGAGTTTTCGGAGTATTGGCAGTACCATCGCTAGTATTGGGTGGTACCACCGCTAGTATTGGGCGGTGCTATCGCCTAGTAAACTTACAACTGGTGGTACTATCACCTAGTCTAGGTAGTACTACTACTGCCTAACAACCTTGCACTAGTGGTACTACTACATGTTTAACTGGTATGACTACTTAACATAGCCTAAAAGATTGTGTTTGGGTAATACCATCACTAGTCTAGTAGTACCACCACCTAGTCAATGCTTGGGAGACTGAACTTCTAACGATGCCACCACCAGACCCTACTATAGGTCACTGAATGTGCCAAACAGTAGGCCCAAGTTAGCCATGATTCAGGCCCAATTAGTCCCTAATTGAGTTAGTAGGGTTGCACCCAAAACTAACTCAATTCAAGACCTAACTACGATAATTAAGACCTAAACAATTATAAAATAAGAAATCTAAGTTGCCTGACATGTTGTTGGTTCATTTGAACTTCTAGCGCATCGTCCGAACCTTCGACGTATCACCTTATCCATTAGCATGTTGACTCTTGCAACATCCGATTCTTCTGACCCGATACCAGAATTCTGACTCTGACACGATGCCCAATTTTACCTTTTCTAATCGAAGTTGGTCCTACATCACTTTTCTCAAAGTACATATTAGATCGTAGACTCATCAATTGATTTTTTCATCAAAATTTGAGATTCAACAATCTTCATGCCTATTGGCCAAGGAGGAGAAGAGGAGAGGAGAATATGATGTGATAGCCTAGAAGGCCTAGCCTATGTCCCTTTAGTTCCTTTTATTTATATCGGTCATTTATAAATTTAACCCTAATGGATCCTGCCCTATTGGGTATTGGATCTCTATCTAATTTCTTAGGCCTCTTAGATTAGTGGGTCTTTACCCAATAATCTCTTATTAGCTCTTATTTGATCTCATCTATAGGATCCAATAATTCATGGGTTTAATAGATATATCCAATAAAATAGGGGCTCCGGTGGATATCTAATATTCGAACCTCTACTCATCATAACACTTACCATATATATGTGACCCACTAAGCCTAATATTGAGCTGGCCGTGAGTCATACTTGTTAGAACTTCTTCTGGCTTAGTGAATTATTATCTCCATAATAATTCACTCGACTCATCGACTACAAACGTAGTAAGCCACTACGCCATATTCCCTAGATGATATAGGGGAATCAAATCCTTTGGACCTATCTATCCTCAATTACCATGTACTTGTAGTCTCTCATCCATCTAATATCCTAGAGACCATATATCGGGTATGGTGCTATTAGGCTCATACGGTTTCTTTTCGAGTCTTGCTCTAATCGGATTCTCCCGGAGAACTCTCTCTATCAATCTGAATGACCTTGGCCAAGGATTTATCTGAGCAAGAATATATAGGATATTTCTCTCATGATACCAAGAGTGAATGATTCTCTATCGACACTTAATAGCCCACGTAAAATTGGTCGCCACGCCCGATTATCGATTGTGATAGATTTGAAACTTTCAAACTTATAAGTTTGGTCTTAAAGAGTGGAGTACTCATACAAGACATCTTTGGAGTCATAAGTCTAAGGACCAGGTACATCACTAAGACAACGAAATCGTTGTCTTATAATGAGGTATCATTAATCATCCTACATTTTGTGAGCGGATCAATTAGTGAACTCATTCTCTAATGAGAACTTGTATTATAACCTTAGTGTCTCTATACTAGTAGTTATGAGACCAACTGGCTCCATCATATAGATGGGTAGATGGGTATACAGTATACCAGTATGTTCGGTTATCTCGATGTCCATCTCGCGTAAGCTATGACCAAGATTATATATGATTTGTGTTTAGAGGTGAATCAATCTCATTATCATAATCTCATAATGATCCGATTCCCATTGTATAAATCCATGGATATCATAATATATTTATGCAACAAGCAATATAAAGTAAGAAAATATCATAATAATAGTAAGCAAAAAGAGTGTATGTCATGTCATATGTGTCATCACTCACGTGATTGGCTTGTAGGGCATCTATGACTAATAATCTCTCACTTGACCTAAAGCTAATCACCTATGTGCTTTATCTCCATCAAACCCCTGTGATATTCAAAGACAATCTAAGACAACGACTTTGTTAATGGATCTATGATGTCATCTTCGGATGAAATTCTTTCCACTATTACATCTCCTCGGGCCACGATCTCTCTAATAAGACCCGATTCCTTCATTTGAGTAATTATCCCATAGTTATCGTAATATAAGGGAATTAGTTCCTCGCTGTCTTGCATGACTCTCAGATCTATTATAAACTTCTTTATCCATACTCCCTCCTGTTTTGCTTCTATCATAGCAATATACTCCGTGTCTATGGTCGAGTCAGCAACAGTATTTTGCTTGGAACTTTTCTGACGTATTGCTCCTCTATTCAAGATGAATACATTCATGTTCATAAAAGTTTTGCATGTTAAAGTTTATCATCTCATTTGTGTTCATAAAAGTTGATAATCTTTCTAAGAAAATATTAGTCAGCGATGGCTTTTTTTTTTTTTTACCTCAGGAAAATGCATGCAATGGAGTCTTGACATAAAGCATGCATGGCATCCACAAGTTTTGTTGCTTTATGAATTTGGATTATCAATTCAATCTCAAATAAGATTATATAATATTGGTCCATGTCATAATAACTGAAGATTTTCAAGCTTGTTGCTTGCACAATTCTATTGTTGTGAGTACCTTCTCTAGCAGGATCCAAGATGGCTATGTAACACTGCATCACTTCGATCCTACTATTTCAATATATAGATGTGAAGATAAGGTCCTATTTTGTGGTCCTTACCCTATTTCAGTTATGAATGGGATCACGGATATTATTGTTGTTGCATGGATAGGTATGTTCTATCTTGTAGTTGGTGTGTGGTACAGCTATTTGGAGAGAGAAAGAGAGAGATTCTTGACTTGGTGGCATATGTTGGAGAACTTTGAAGAATTGGGAGTTTTGTTGCTCTGGTTCTGATGATCTTGGAAGCTTTGATGGGCCTCCACATTTGCTTTGCCAGTTACAAGATGGTTCTTGGAATAGCTAGCAATGGCCTTTTGTACACAGTTATCTAGCAAATCAATATTTCTGATATTGAGTTTGTATCAAATTGGCGTTGTTGTTATCTGCAGTTGCTTTCATTATCAGAATTTTAGTGTGACCAATGGAAATTTGGAATGGTAAACTATATTATATTCATATATATATATATATATAAAATAATTCATTGAATGTTGATACCGAAGCCCGTCTAGCTCAGTCGGTAGAGCGCAAGGCTCTTAACCTTGTGGTCGTGGGTTCGAGCCCCACGGTGGGCGCCGTTCGTATTAGGGCCATTCGCTTCACATGCTTACGGTTTTTTCTTTGCTCACTACGCTTGTTTAGGTGTTTTTTAGCCGTCTCAATCTCTCTTTCTGGGTTTTTTCTTTTGCAGTCTCAATCTTTCTCTTTCATTCTAATTCTTGATGAGTAGAGGTTTCTAGCTTGGTCTTTCTCTGACTGAAGTATTTGAAGATAATGTACAAATCATTTTCTTATATGATTTGGAGATTTTTTCATCTTATTTGATT
Source organism: Musa schizocarpa (assembly GCA_900464855.2). Classification (NCBI taxonomy): domain Eukaryota; kingdom Viridiplantae; phylum Streptophyta; class Magnoliopsida; order Zingiberales; family Musaceae; genus Musa; species Musa schizocarpa. The sequence goes on along the minus strand of LS990919.1, from coordinate 22,590,655 downwards.
CGTTCGTAGTCGGTCTCATTAGATTTTGTTGATCACTGCTGTTTTTGATGAGATGCAAGCGAGCATTACGATTGTTTTACATTGTGACCTCAATTCCTTTTCAAAGTAGAGGTTGACACTTGAGTCATAATTCAGTTCAGGACGATGATTGTGAGAATTGGCCCTTCTTGGAATGGAGTAATATGATAACATTATCATTGCACCACTCATTTTTAGTGCATCATTGTCATTATTTTTATTGTCTTTTTTATCTTCTTTCCTGAATTAAATTAAATTTTCTTGCCATGATACTCTAAATCATGAATAAAATCACCAATGACCTTGGAAGGATGAATTGGTGAATTTATATATGGCCTTGGAAAACTTGCATGTCATATAGATGAATTGCTATAGATGAATTGCTAAATCACCTATAAAATCTCCTCATGTTAGTGGAAGGATTAATTGCTATATGACGTTGGAAAACTTGATTTGATTTTATGTTTGATGTAATAGTAAGTAGGTCATATTGTAATCTAGCTTGCACATAGATCTATTTTGATATCTAATTATTAAATTTCATCTTTTGAGCATAATTGAGATTTATATTTGATGGTGTCATGAGTACCGTCGATTAATAAGTCGATAAGATTGATCCATCCATGTGCTTCTTCCTAACTAATGTGGGAGATTTGGTGAGGTGAGACCGCATAGGTTGCCCAGTCAAAAACTATTCTATTGATGAGGATCCGATTTGGGATGGTCGAATAGGTAATCTGGCATCTTTCTAGTTGCAACGTTCCTCTCTGTGGCTAGGTTGTCCGAGTATCCTCGAGTGGCCGATGTCTAAGGACCCCTACTGAGCCCCAAAGCCACTACCTGTGGTAGTAAAGGTGGTCCGTCTCTTGGGCTGAGATCGCCCATGGGGTGGGGCCTCCTAGGAGCTATTGTAGAGAAATCTAGGGGTGATATCTTATTCGAAACAGAAGAACAAAAAAAAAAATATCATATTTTTATAAAAAATATTTTATCATCGTGCGAAGATTAGTGTACAAAATCTTATGAAACTGAAAACCACGATAGTTGTGTTATCAATTTTTATCAAATCTTAGTTAAGATCGTGAATAGTACTAAGACGGAGGTAAATTAGTGTTATCTAAAACTTTTATTTAGTTGGTGAGCGTTTTTAATTGAATAAAAATATCTCAAAAATATCTAATGGTAAAATAATAATCTTATTATCGAAAAAAAAGTGACTTTTATCCAATTTTTTTTGTATGAATCACACAATCCTATGATTTCATGGTCGAATAAGGTTATTAAATAAATCATAATCTCAATTAAAAATATGAAAAAAGAGATATAATTTAATATATGTTACAAAGTTATAAATAAAGAAAAACAAGAGTTCTCATTAGTGAATTGAAATCGAGAATTGAATACAAAAAAGAATCTATTATATTTTTTAAATGATTTATTTTCTAAGATTTATATGATGCCACCACGAACTAAGATACTCTAACACTACTTCCTTAGGGCAGTGTGTCTACCGAGCCCCATTTTTAATTTAATAAAAAATATCTCAAAAAAATATAATGATAAACTAATAATCTTATTATGGAGAAAAAAGTGGCTATTATCTAATTTTTTTGTATGAATCATGCAATCCTATGATTTCGTGGTCTAGTAAGATTATTAAATAAATCATAATCTCAATTAAAAAATAAAAAAGAGATATAATTTAATATATTTTCTAAATTTATAAATAAATAAAAAAAGAGTTCTCATTAGAGAATTGGAATGGAGAATTAAATACATAAAAGGATCTATTATATCTTTTTAATTAATTTATTTTCTAAGATTTGTAGGATGCCATCACTTGAACTCGAACTAAGCTACTCTAACACTACTTTCCTAAGGGTAATTTGATCATGGCAGCTTACTTGAAATAATAATAGTAGTGTGCATTACAGTTGTTGCTACATTCCTTTTTAAAGTGGAGTCTGACACTAGTGTCTAAATTCAGGTAAGGGAATATGAATACAAGAACTATGCCTTGGGATGGAGAGTTGAGAGGTAAGGTGGTAATATTGTCAATTGTACTACTCTCATTTTTACTAGTGCATGACCATCATTGTTCTTATTGTCTTTTTTTATGTTTTCTATTGAATTAAATTGAATTTTCTTACCAGCTCTAAATCCGGAATAAAATCACAAATGATGAATCTCCTTCTCTTGTGTTAGTGGAATGATAAATTGCTATATGACCTTAGAAAACTCAATTTGATTTGATGTTTGAGGTGATAAATTGCTCCCTCCACGTCTATTGTAGCAATGAATACTCCTTTAGCAGTAACTTACTTATGTTGGCCATTAGGAAATTCTAAAAAATCTCTTCCTCGAATTTGTCAATTAAAGGGTGTTTTGAAAAATCTTGACTATTAAAGAGTCTCAAAAGATGTCACGAAGTAGGTACCAAATTTGTCATTTAACAATATTGCAGGAAGCGAAGAGGCTTCTTCACAATGCACAAAAGGGAAATCCTCCTCTTATGTTTTTTTTTTCCAAAGAAAAATTAAACTTTACTTCGTGTAATGGAAAAAAGTACATAACTATTTATTTGTATAATCATAAACCAAAAAATCAAGCTTACAACCAATTAGCTTACAAAAAATCATATATTAAAAAAATATATGATTTGGTTGTACATGCTTACAACCAATTAGCTATATTGTTCCCCCCCCCTAAAAACATGAGAAAATTTACATTCAATAAAAGGGGTCAATCCTTCAATTTTCTTGACCAAAATCAATATGCCCTCTTGTATTATTGCCTGTATGGCTCCAAAAATTATAGCAACCTCACAATAGATGCTACGATTTCTATTAGCTACGTACCTACGACCAAAAATAATAATAACATCATAATTCTGTACAATCCTCTTATAGATCGTGAGATTAAATAAGCTTGCCATGTGGATAACTAGGCTATCTCCATCGTTGAAGCCTCCTTTTCTTTGCTACTCCCCAAATCTCACTTCTCCTCCTCCTCCTCCCTCTTACAAAGCCATCACTAATTCCCTCCTATGGACCTCAGCTCCTCCTTATGCTTGTCATGCCTTTTCCTTAATTGTCCAATTGCCATTCTCATTCCGAACATCCCCTCTAGATGATTCTGAATGCTAAGCACCCATGTAGGCATAGGATGCTCCGCCTTCCTTCGATGATCTCTCGTTAAGGGTGGTTCAAGCGTTCAAGGTAGTGGTCAACAAAGCCTCGGAGTTCAATAGAAACTTCTCAGCGGATAAAGAAGAATCAAACAAGGCTTTATTTGAGCAGATCCCTCCCCTTGATAAAATTTGATTTATCTTCTCATTTTGTTTGTAATAAATATATAAAATATGAGTCTAACCATCTTGCTTTCTTAGTTAGATCTTATTTGATTTAAGTACTCCTTCTCTTGGAGACTCACATGAAGTAACAAGTCAAAACAAGATCAAGTCTCGGAGACTCACTTTAGGAGGGGGACTTTCATCCCTTTAGGGATAGTCTAAGGTTTTGCGGGTGGCATGGAGAGTAGATCTCATTAGAACGACTATAATATGTAGGAATGATCATTATATGCATTTCATAACTGAACAACCTAGTGAGCCCATCTGGCTCTTATTTGTCATTTATACAAGCATGCATTATTACTAAGATAAGAATCTCATGTGAAAATTTTTAGTTGGTATTGACTTAACTGATATTCCTTGGTTGCTTCATGGTGATTTAAACTCTATTGTCAATGATGTTGATAAGTTGGGTGGTCGCCTTTTTGTTTTAAATTCTTTGATTTTGAGCTTTCAATACTTTTTTTCTTAGACAAGTTTAACTAATCTTAGGTTTTTATGTCTATGCTCATTTAAATCGAGCTTCAATTAATCTGAAATGGTTTTCTTGTTTTAAACATACGACAGTTTTCCATCTCTCGCCGGTTATCACTGATCACTCTGTCTCTTCTTATAAAAACATTTTCCTAATACTATAATCAGAAAAAGAAGACATCCATTCTGATTTGAGTCTCATTGGTTGGAGTACCCTAGTATTAACATTTTTGTTCAGCGGTGTCGGTCTCTTAAGCACTCCCCTATAAACCCTCTTGTCTCCCTTCACCAAAAGCTTATTGATCTAAGTCATTCCCTCCTTATTTGTGAAAGGGACTATGTTAGCAACCTCGAGAAAATCTTACCAATGTTTATCAACAAATTAAAAATATTAAAACTAAAGAGAATTGAACTTGATGTCTAATAATGATTATATCATTTATACATCTTTGTAAAATAAAGTCAATGCGACTCATTGTTAAATCTCGGATTTTGATGATGAAATTAATTGATGAATTAATGATATAATATATGTGTTGAGATAAGTGACGTAGGACTAACTACGAGAGAAAGATAAAACAATTGAAAAAGAATCGAAGTTGGGCCAGAGTCAATGATCGGACATCGGATCGGGTGAATAAGGGGATATACTAAAGGATCGGACGATGCAGTGAAAGCTCGCCAGAAGTTCGTTGGGAGTTCGCCGAAAGCTCGCCAGAAGTTCGCCGAAGACACTTTTAGACACTAAGTTTGAATCCATTTGAGGCCTATAAATACCTCTCTCATCCTTGGTTAACATACACAAGAATTGAGAGCAAAAAAGTAAAAAACACTATTGTAATCTTGTGAGAACTCCTCTCAAGCTTTAAGTGTTAGTGTGGTTTAAGAGAGGAGTAAGTGAGAGTGTAAAAGTTTTCTCTTAAACTTGTCAAAAGGAGAATCGAGTTGTAAGGGTAGTTGATCTTCGCCTATTGAAGAAAAATCTATAGTGAAAGCCGGTAGCATCAACGGAGAAGGAATCAGAAGTTGATGTAGGTCACAACGATCGAACCACTATAAATTGGTTTACATTTCTTTTTGAGCAATTTACCTTTACTGCAAACTACTTTACCTTCTTATTGCTTTCACTATGCTCCCTTATGCTTTCAAGTTAATATATTTCCAAAATGGTTTTAATCGAAATGAAATTTTGAACTGACGTGATTTTTATCTGCTACATTACCCCCTCTTAGTGCCGACTAGTTCCTAACAGTTAGTATCAAATCTATATTATTTCTCATTTGATTTAACACCTAGGAGAAATGACTCTTTTTGGCTTTCAAGATGGCTTTTTTATCATTCGTCCTCTCATGTTCAATGGAATAGACTATACTCGTTGGAAAACTCGTATAAGAGTTTTCTTGCTTTCCTTGAACCTTGATTTATGGAATATTATTGAAAACATATTTGAAAGGTCTTCTCATCCAATGAACGATTGGAATGAAATGGAGAAGAAGACTTTTTCTTTAAATACTAGAGCTATGAAATCTCTATTTTGCGCCTTAGACAAAAATAAATTCAATCGAGTTTCTACTTACGTAACGGCTTTTGACATTTGGTACACACTCGAAATCACACAAGAAGGCACTGGTAGAGTTAAAAACTCTAAAATAAATATTTTGATATATGATTTTAAATTATTTCATATGGAACCAAATGAGACTATTGGAGATATGCACACCCGTTTTACGGATGTCGTCAATAGTCTAAAAGCTCTTGGAAAAGTTTTTCGAATCTTGAACATGTGAATAAAATTTTACGATCACTTTCTAAAAATTGGGATTAAAAAATAACGATAATACAAGAATCAAAAGACTTGGACTATTTTTCGATTAAAGAACTTATTGAGTCTTTGATGACCTATGAAATGACTTATATGATACAAAACGAACATGAGAACAACCTTCCAAAGAACATGAAGGATTTGACACTTGGAACACTAGAATACTACTTGAGTGAACTCAAGTGATGATGATGATGACTTTGAACTTCTCATTATAAAATTTAAAAAGTTCATGGAACAAGAATTAAAGAATAAAAATGAACTTAAAAAGAAGTTGCCAAAGAGGAAAAAAGTATTCAAGGCGGCTTGGGATGAATCGAGCTCATCTGATGACAAGGAGCAAACCGATGAAAATGAAATGACGAACTTTGCTTTGATGACTCTCAACAATAAGGTAAACAACTCAAACTGAACTCCTTTACTTTATTTTGAAATTACTTGATTTTTTTCATAAATTATTTTTAAATTAGTTAAAAAATAAAAAAAAAATTATAAAAAATTATATCATGCTTCTTTTTTTAGCAATTTTGAAAATGATAATGACAATTACATGTTTTATGAAAATACAATAAAATGTTAGATTTAAATCTAATAATTAATCCTATGTATGTTTTTAAGAAAAAATAATGTGTATCTAAATTGATGATTTTCGATTTTGATTGAATGCCTTATGTTCAATGAAACCACGCTTGATGTTTTAATAAAAATATTAAAAGGTTTGATATCATGCTTAATGAGTTTATAGTTTGAAATTGTGTATGTTATACCTTGAAAACTTGAAACCATATTTTGGTATCATGCCCAAAGTAATCATGCTTAATGATCATGCTTAATGAGTTGTTAGAACCCTTGCAGATTCTAAACTTGGGGTTGATCTCTTTAGGGGATCGGCCTCCTTGGAACTCTATAGGGGTTCCTCCCTCCAAGTTGCTGCTCAAAGGCTGCAAAAAAGATTCGTCTATTGCTTATCAAAAGAGGAGGAATACATGGCTATTTATAGGGTTTCTAAATACTAACTCCTAATAGGACTACTACTCAAGACTCATACTTCTAACCAACTCTTAATAGGACTTCTACTCAAGACTCATATTCCTTTACAACTCCTAATTCATCTCTAAGAAACAATCTCCTAACCCTAGCCGACCTCTTCACCTCTTTAATAGGGGTCGGCTTAGGTAGGTTTTACATGAATGTCCCTCTCAATTAGGACTCTCCTAGCTAGAGTCCTAACAAAACCGCCCTCTTCAAATCAGCCTTGTCCTCGAGACTGACGATTCATGAATTTTGGGAATTTGATCTTCAAGTCGTCATAGTTCTCCCAAGTGGAATCTTCTATTGGTAGGTTCACCCACTGTATTAGCACTTTAGTAGTGGGTCATCGTCGTCGAGTCACGATCCGTCGATCAATAATGGCACTTGACTGGGTCTGGAGTTCTTCTTGGATAGTCATATTTGGTGGGTGGCTTTGAGCTGCCTCTAAGCACCTATTTACAACTTTTGTCTGGCCGTTGATTTGTGGGTGATATGTCGTACTCCTTTTCAATTTAATACCCTACATATGGAATAACTTTGTCTAAAATCTGCTCGCGAAGATGCAAGTAGAATTTATCATAAGCACAATGCGTCCTTTATAGTGTAATTTTTTTGAGTCCCAATTGTAATGAGCCACGGAGCTTGGTGCTGTTGGGAAATCATGGGGGCGATATCATATGCGCAGCGGAAGAACAAGAAAACAAAAATCCCCGATTCCCAAATAGATGTTCGTCGTCGTGCGAAGATTGGTGCGCAAAATCCGCAAAACACAAAACTGCGTATAGAGATTGTGTTACCTAGGGAGATCATATATCCCTGTTTCCTTGCAGATCCTTAGGAGAGGGTGAAGGAGGTCAAGCGTCCTCCTCTCTAGCGATGATCCACACAGCAGGGTTGCGACGACCCTCCTCAAAACTACAGGCCTCTAAGGTGGAGAGGGAGAGGAGAATAGGAAGGGCAAGCAAAGACTCTAGCCTATGAGGCTGTGAATCCCTCCTATTTATAGAGATCCCGTGTCAAACCCTAATGGGTCCTTCCCCTAGTGGGTATTGGATCTGCATCCAATAAGATAAGGGCTCCGTCGGATATCTCATATCCGAACCTCTACTCATCGCAATGCCTACCATATGTGTGTGACCCTCTAGGCCCAATATCGAGCTGGGTGAGTCATACCTGTCGAGAACTCCTTCTAACTTTCGGTGAATTATTATCTCTGTAATAATTCACTTGACTCATCGACTACTGGACGTACTAGGCCACTCTGTTAGTAGTCCCAGGACGACGATCTGGGGAATCCAATCCATTGGACTGTCGTCCTCGATTACCATGTACCTATAGTCCCTCATCCATCTAATATCCTAAAGACCGTATATATCGAGCATGGTGTTGTGGGACCCATACGGTTTCTACTCGAGTCTCGCTCTAATCGGATTCTCTGGGAGAACTCTTTCTCTCTCAACCCAGAATGACCCGCCAGGATTTTTGTCGAGCAAGAACACATGGGATATTCCTCTCATGACGCCAGAGTGGATGATCCTCTATCGACACTCAATAGCCCTCGTAAGGTCGACTACCACTCCCAATGACCAAGCGTACTAGATGCGGGACAACCAAACCTATAAGTCGGTATCAAAGAGTGGAGCACTCATACAGACATCCTTGGTGTCTCAAGTCTAAGGACCGAGATACACCATTGGACTCACGGAATCATTTGTCGACAATAAGGCATCATCAACCATCCAAAGCATTCCGTGGCGGATCAATCGATGAACTCATTCTCTAATGAGCACTGTATTTGTATCCCTAGTGTCCCTACACGGCAGCTCACGAGACCAATTTGCATCCATCATATGGACGGTATCTGACACACCAGTCTATCCGGTTATCACGATGTCCCTCTCGAGTAACCTATGACCGGGATTATTTAGGATATGTGTTTAAAGGTGAATCGATCTCATTATCGTGATCTCATTACGATCCGATTCCCATTGCACAAATCCAAGGACATCACAATATATATATGCATTTATGCAATAGTTATAAAGTGATATACGCCAAAAATATAATAAGCAAAAAGATTCTGTATCAAGTCACACGTGCCATCACTCACGTGATTGGCTTGCTGGGCACCTATGACTAGCAATCTCCCACTTGACCTAAAGCCAATCACCTATGTGTAATCCATCCCCATCGGACCCCTCGTGGACGCTTCAAAGACAAAATGAGACAACGGCTTTGTCGGTGGATCTGCAATGTTATCTTTGGATGGAACTCTTTCCCTTTGCTATATCTCCTCGGGTTACGATCTCTCTTATAAATTTGGAACCTCCTCGGAACACTTCCGATGAGACTTGGGTTCCCTTATTTGAGTAATCACCCCATAGTTGTCACAATATAAGGAAGTCGACTTGTCGCTATCTCATATCGACTCCCAAATCTGTGATGAACTTCTTCACCCGGACTCCCTCTTTTGCTGCATCGATGGAGCAATGTACTCCGCCTCGTGTGGTCGAGTCAGTGATGGTATCTTGCTTGGAACTCTTCCCAAAGCTTTGCTCCTCCATTCAAGGTGTACACATACCTTGAATTCGACTTGCTATCATCGACATCGACTGAAAACTTGAATCATTGTAGCCTTCAACCTTAAGGCTATTACCTCCATATACTAGTAAAAGATCCTTAGTCCTTCTCAAGTACTTAAGGATACACTTTCTTGCTTTCGGTCTCCAAGCACGGGATCGCTGATACACCTTTCGTGACACTCAGAGCATGCTTATATCAGGCCTAGTACATAGCATGGCATACATGATAGACCCTATTTGCTGAGGCATAAGGTATCGTATCCATGTTAAGCCCTTTCTTATAGAGTCTTTGGGGACATATTTCAGAAAAGCGATATCCCATGTCTCATCGGTATGAGACCTCTCTTGGAATTTTCCATGCCAAACCTTTTGACAATAGTTTCTATGTACCTGGACTAGGACAAGCCAAGCATCCTCTTGGATCTATCTCTATAGATTCTAATCCCCAAGATATAAGATGCTTCCCTAAGTCCTTCATGGAGAAGTGTCTAGATAACCAAGCCTTTCTTTGTGGATAGCATTACGATGTCATTCCCAATGATGAGGATGTCATCCACATATATAACAAAAAAAGGTGATAGTGCTCCCACTTACCTTTCTGTATACACAAGGCTCATCTTCGTTCTTAACGAAGTCATAAGATCGATTGCCTCATCAAATCTTATGTTCCAACTTGAGGAAGCTTGCTTTTAGTCCATAAATGGATCTAAGCAACCTACACACCTTATCTGGGCAGTTCTTGGACACGAATCCTCGGGCTGCATCATATACACCTCCTCCTCGAGGTTCCCGTTGAGGAATGCGGTTTTCACATCCATCGCGGATCTCATAATCATAGTGTCTGCAATAGCCAATAGAATTACGATGGATTTTAGCATTTATGCGGGTGAGAAAGTTTCGTAAGTAGTCAACACCTTGCCTTTGACGATACCCCTTAGCCACTAGCCTTGCTTTATAGGTCTCTACCTTTCCATCTACTCCGATCTTTTTCTTAAAGATCCACTTGCAACCGATGGGTACAATACCTTTGAGCATCAACTAGGTTTCAAACCTTATTGGAGTACATAGAATCCATCTCGGGAATTCATGGCTTTTTTCCACTTCCAGGAGTCTATACTCATAATAGCCTCCTCATAGATCGAGGATCAATATCCTCTACATTCTCTGCTCTAATATGTCCCACATATCTCTCGGGAGGATGGGATACTCTATCGGACACTGCGTAAAGTTGATACTTGTGTATTAGGTACTGGAACGATTTCTGTCAGAGTGGTGCTTGAGCTTGGTTCTCCAACCTCGCTCAATTCTATCATTCTCCCACTTGTCTCTGTCAAGAATGTGTTCCTTCTCAAGGAACACTGCTCTCTTAGCTACAAAGACCTTTTGGTCCTCGAGATGATAGAAATAATACCCGCAAGTTTCCTTGGGGTATCCCATAAATTTGCATCGCTTGTCCTTGATTCTAACTTATCGGGGTTGTGTCTTCTAACATGGGCAGGGCAGCCCCAGATCTTAACAACCTTAAAATCAGGCTTCTCCCCTTTCCATATCTCATATGGTGTAGACAATACCGACTTAGTTGGAACTCTGTTTGAGAAAGGTAAGCTGCGGTTTCTAGGGCATATCCCAGAATGAGATGGGTAGGTCGTGAAACTCATCATGGACCATACCATATCTAATAATGTACGATTTCTCCTTTTCGAGAGACACCATTGAGTGAGGTGTATAAGGAGGTGTCCGTTGGGATAATATCCCATGGTCCTTGAGGAACTGAGTAAACTCTGTACTTAAGTATTCACCTCCTCGATCCGATCGAAGAGTTTTGATACTCTTTCGGTCCGGTTCTCCACCTCATTCTTATACTCTTTGAATTTCTCAAAAGCCTCGGACTTGTACTTCATTAAGTACACATATCCATACCTTGAAAAATCATCATAAATGTAATGAAGTAGGAGTAACCTCCAATGGCATGAGTTGACATGGGTCCACATACATCACTATGTATGAGTTCCAACAACTCATTGGCTCTCTCTCCAGTTCTACTAAATGGAGATTTGATGGTTTTTCCACGAATGCAAGGCTCACAAGTTGTATATGACACATAGTCGAATGGATCTAGATATCCATCATTTAGCAACTTTTGAATCCTTCTTTCATGGATGTGACCTAGCCTACAATGCCCACGGTATGCCTTTGTTCAACTCATCTCGTTTCCTTTTGGACACAGTTACATTCATGATATGTGGAGTGGTGTCTAACATAAATAAACCATTATGCAATGTTCCTTTTCGTGATGATCTTATCATCTAATAATATCGAACAACCATTGTTCTCAAAAACAAATTTATATCCACTAACTGTTAAACATGAAATGGAGATAATGTTTTTTGATAATAGAAGGAACAAAATAACATGCATCTAATGCAATAAAAAAGCTCCACTAGGCAGATGTAGGGCGACCTGCGCCAACGACTAATACAAACAACTTTTGCTCCATTACCCATCTTGAGGTCCATCTCTCTCTCAGTAGTCTCCTAGGTCTTGCCGAATCTGCAACGAATTGCGTATATATGATAAGCACTACTGGGTATCCAATACCCATGTGTTATCATAAGAGTCGACAAATGGAGACTGATCATGAATGTACCTAAAGCTTCATCAAGCTTTTGTTTTGGCTCTCTTTCTGCAAGGTACTCTTTGCAGTTTCTCTTCCAATGCCCATCTTTACCACGATTGGAAGCTAACCGGCCTTTGTCCTTTCTTTGGGTCTTTCTTAGCAACCTTTGCTTTTACCTTGTTTGCCCTTGCCCTTTCCCTTCTTAAGGGACCTTTCTGCTTTCCTTTTCTTTCTGGTCTCACCAGTGTAGAGAATTGGCTTCTCTTTCTTAATAGTACTCTCTGCCTCCCTCAACATATTGAGGAGCTATGGGAGAGTCACCTCAAGCTTGTTCATATTAAAATTCATTATGAACTGTGAAACGGAATCTGGTAGGGACTGAAGCACAATGTCCACACACAAGTTATCCTCTAGGACCATTCCTAGACCTGTGAGTTTCTCTATCCACTCAATCATCTTTAGGACATGGTTTACGAACCGGTGTCCCTTCGGTCATCCTAGCGGAAAAGGCTCTTGGATATCTCATATCGTTGAGTCCTTCCCTGTTCCTCAAACAATTTTCGGACATGTAGGAGAATGGATCGGCATCCATCTTTTCATGTTGTCTCTGTAACTCTGGAGTCATAGAGCCCAACATATAGCAAGCGAGCAAGAGTGGAGTCATCAATGTACTTCACGTAGCCGGCGATCTCATCCTCGCTTGCCCTTCTTGGGCGTAGGCATCCTTTGTATCAGGGGCGTACCGATTTTCTCATTTGTGAGAACAATTCTCAAGTTATGGAGCCAATCCGTATAATTTGGACCCGATGAAGGCGGTTGACATCAAGTATGCCACGTAAAGGGATTTGAAAGCGACATTTTAAAAATAAAGATGTAGCAGAAATGAATAACATGCAGATTTTGCAAGAAATAAACTATCAAGATATGGACTTCTATCTTAATATGCTCCCACTATTTTACTAACGAGTCGCGACACCCTCAAAGACGTGAAACGGAAGTCTCAGCCAGACTTCTAGTGGGGATGGGGATCAATCGGCGTCTTAGTGTAACCTCGAGGGACTCGACCAATCACACTAAGCCTAAAAGGTAGGCAACTCTTGCCGATCACAACTCCTTGTGATTCCCGTCTGTTGGGCCTCAGAATCACCATGGCCTCGAGGGACTCGACCAACCATGATGCTCGGTTAAGTCAACACCGCCGTTACAAGATGAGTCCGATTTGATGATATACCCTCGAGGGACTCGACTAAGCATACCATGTCCTCGGTCACCGGTGACATCTCTATGTCGTAAGCAAGATAGCGAATCGCGATATAGGTGAGTCTCGAGGGACTCGACCAACTCAACCTACACCAGAATCGGTTCCTACTCATAACGATGGAAGGCCCGTGGGTCAATCTAATTGCCTCACGTTTACCGACTTAATATTATCGAGAGATGTTTCTATAATTTGGTCTCCTAATATGACATGTCACACATATACATATTTAATATATATCTACATCGCATGCAAATATATATACATATCTAGTATGTGTATAAGCAATCACATCAGATGATCATGGACCACAACCTAATATGATTAGGCCCGAGCCAGTAGGCCTAATCACTCACATCAAGATCTATGTGTGCAACGGTGCATCTCCATGCCCTGTGATCGTTCATCTCGTCCTCGTCGGTTTCGTCGACATCTTGATGCATCTCCATGCATCACGATCGTCCGTCTCGTGGGTCCCGCTATCGCATTCACGCTCCCGCTGCGACTCCTCATGTGATTACAACTTAATCATAGGCACGCAGGCCCGACAATAAATGAGAAATATAACGGAGGTTCGCAGACCTCAATAATAATAATCACAAGTACACACATCACACGGTCCATGATCATCCGTCCACACATCATACATCACATGTATATATAATCATCATCATGTAGGACTACTAGATAATAATAAAAATAATAATCAATTAAACTTTTTAATTAATTAATATTTTTCTGAAATCAGGGACATGTAGGGAATTTTTTAATTCCTAAGGGTATTTTCGTAATTTGGACAAAAGACAGAAACTGAAATTTCTCAAATTCATAGGGGCAAAATTGTCCTTTTGCCCAAAACCCTAATTCCCCTGCTGCTGCCACGCCGCCACCGCCACCTTTGGCGGCTGTCTGGCGGGGGAGGGAACGCGCCCCGCGCCAGGGTGGCTGCCCGGCGGCGGCGGCGATCATCGCGGTGGGCGCCTCCTCGCCGGGCACCGCTGCCTCCACAGGTGGTGCTGTCCCGCCAGCGGCCGCCCTATGTGGGGTTTAAGCCAGGGGAGCAGTGGCGGTGGCGTCGGCGCCCTGCGGCGGCGCCAGCTCCTTGTGGCGGCGGCGCCGCCCTTGACAGCAGGCGTCGCTGCCCCTGCGGCGGTGGCGTCGCCCCCGCGGGCGGGCTCCGCTTCCTTCGGCGGCGGCGCTGCCCTGGCGCCTCGCTCGGCTGCCGACCCAGCCGGTGACAAAAGCTTTTCGCAGGAACCGCCGGCCGGCTGCTTGCGCGGCACGGCGGCTGCGCTGCCTGCCTTTGGCTGCGCTGCACGACGAGATCGAGGGCAGCAACTGTTGCTGCCCTTCCTCGCTTTTCGTCAAGCGATTTTGGCGTCAATATTCTTCCTAAACCCAACACACGCAGGTTCAAAACCAATCATTCGCTGAAAAACGGCTCGGCTCGATACCCTTTGTTGGGGAAATCGGTGGGGCGACATCATATGCACAGCGGAAGAACAAGAAAACAAAAATCCCGATTCCCAAAAAACATGTTCGTCGTCGATGCGAAGATTGGTGCGTAAAATCCGCCAAAACACAAAACTGGCGTATAGAGATTGTGTTACCTAGGGAGATCGAGATATCCCTGTTTTCCTTGCAGATCCTTAGGAGAGGGTGAAGGAGGTCAAGCGTCCTCCTCTCTAGCGGTGATCCACAAAGCAGGGTTGCGACGACCCTCCTCAAAACTCGGGCCTCCGAGGTGGAGAGGGAGAGGAGAATAGGAAGGGCAAGCAAAGACTCTAGCCTATGAGGGTGCGTGAATCCCTCCTATTTATAGAGATCCCGTGTCAAACCCTAATGGGTCCTTCCCTAGTGGGTATTGGATCTGCATCCAATAAGACAAAGGGCTCCGTCGGATATCTCATATCGAACCTCTACTCATCGCAATGCCTACCATATGTGTGTGACCCTCTAGGCCCAATATCGAGTGGTGAGTGAGTCATACTGTCGAGAACTCTTCTAACTTTCGGTTGAATTATCATCACTGTAATAATTCACTTGACTCATCGACTACGGACGTGCTAGGCCACTACGCCAGTAGTCCCCGTGACGATCTGGGGAATCAATCCATTGGACCTGTCTCGTCCTCGATTACCATGTACCTATAGTCCCTCATCCATCTAATATCCCGAGACCGTATATCGAGCATGGTGTTTGTGGGACCCATACGGTTTCTACCGAAGTCTCGCTCTAATCGGATTCTCGGGAGAACTCTTTTCTCTCTCAACCTGAATGACCCGGCCGGGATTTGTCTGCGAGCAAGAACACATGGGATATTCCTCTCATGGCTGAGAGTGGATGATCCTCTATCGACACTCAATAGCCCTCGTAAGGTCGACTACCACTCCCAATGACCGGTGTACTAGATGGGACAGCCAAACCTATAAGTCCGGTATCAAAGAGTGGAGCACTCATACGGGACATCCTTGGTGTCTCAAGTCTAAGGACCAGATACACCACCATGGACTACGGAATCATTTGTCGACAATAAGGCATCATCAACCATCCAAGCATTCCGTGGCGGATCAATCGATGAACTCATTCTCCAATGAGCACATCATCTGTATCCCTAGTGTCCCTACACGAGCAGCTATGAGACCATTTGCATCCATCATATGGACGGGGGTATCTGACACCGGTCTATCCGGTTATCGATGTCCCTCTCGGTAACCTATGACCGGGATTATTTAGGATATGTGTTTAAAGGTGAATCGATCTCATTATCGTGATCTCATCACGATCCGATTCCCATTGCACAAATCCAAGGACATCACAATATATATATGCATTTATGCAATAGTTATAAAGTGATATACGCCAAAATATAATAAGCAAAAAGATTCTGTATCAAGTCACACGTGCCATCACTCACGTGATTGGCTTGCTGGGCACCTATGACTAGTAGGTGCTTCCTCCAAATTTTTTATAATCTTACTAGTCTCTGAATCTTCTTGCTATTCCATCTTAATATCCTTAAGGAAGTCGCTGATTGGAAGTGAAACGGCCGAAACTTCAGCTTGCTCGGGTAATTGTGAAAGCGCATCTACAAGAATATTCTCTTTCCCCTTTTTGTAAGTTATTTCATAATCAAATCCAAGAAGTTTTGTTACCTATTTTTGTTGCTCAAGGGATGATATCTTTCGCTCCAAAAAGTACTTGAGGCTTTTATGGTCGGTTTTAATTTGAAATCGTCGACCAATCAAGTAGGGTCTCCACCTCGTTGCTGCGCGCACAATGGCGAGCATCTCCTTATCATATATTGACTTATTTTGATGGGAGGGAGATAATACCTTGCTAGTGTATATGAGTGGTCGATCATCTTGCATGAGAATGGCTCTAATTCTGACTCTAGATGCGTCTGCCTCAATAATGAAGGGTCGGTTGAAATCTGGTAGTGTTAGCATTGGCGTCGTCGTCATGGCTGCCTTAAGTTTGTTGAAAGCAGTGGAGGCTCTGTCTAACCATTGGAAGACATCTTTTTCCAGTAAGAAAGTAAGTGGTGCATTGATCTTTCCATAGTTTTTCACGAACTTACGATAGTAGCCTGTTAAACCCAGAAAGCCATGTAGCAATTTTATGTTCCTCGGGGTAGGCCAGTTTTGCATTGCTTCAATTTTGAAGGGGTCCACTATCACACCTTCCTCTGATATGATATGCCCAAGATATTCCACCTTCTATTGAAGAAAGCAAAAATTCGTAGTGGTTATTATGTGTTCAAAAGGTAGTTTTTGGTATGTCTTCTTTGCACACTCATATTTGATGATACCCGGATCAAAGGTCCAGCTTTGTGAAGATTGTGCTCCCTTTCATCTAGGAATTCATCTGCTATTAGAATAAGGTATTTGTCCTTGATGGTTTTGCCATTGAGAGCTCGGTAATCAACACATATTCGCCTTGTTCCGTCCTTCTTGCGTATAAGTAGCAACGGTGAAGAGTAGAGGTTGCAACTTGGCCGAATAACTCCTGTTTCGAGCATCTTCTTTTACAATCCTTTTTATTTCATCCTTCTGTAGATGTGGATATTGATATGGCTGAGTATTTGCTGAAGATTTGCCTGGAAGGATCGTTATACAATGATCATGCCGACGGGTAAGAGGTAGGTTGCACGGTTCATCAAATATATTTGAAAATTCAGCAAGCAAAGGAAGTAGATTTTGATCTTCAAATTCTGTAGGCTCACCCTTAGTTTGATGCTCAAGTTGTGCCAACAAGCTGCTGCATGCTTTATACAAAACATTCTCCATTTGTTGTGTGCAAATCGTTGTTATGTCGCCCCCACGTTTCCCGTGCAATGTCACCTATTTCTCCTTACTGTAAAATTTCATAATTAGTTTCATAAAATTCCAAGAAATATCACCTAATGTCGTCAACCATTTAATTCTGAGCATGGCCTCATGATTGTAAAGAGGGAGAAGGAAGAAATATACAATTATCTCTTGGTCCTGCAGCAATAGTTTCTCCTGCGGGCGCCTACGATCCCAATTCAAAATCCGTTTGTCGGTGACCTTAACATCAAACCTGCAGTGATTCTCGATAGGTAATGCTATTCGAACAGCAAGCTTACTATTTAGGAAGTTAGTAGTACTGCCCGTGTCGATGAGAACAGTGATCAGTTGTTGTTTGAGAAGGCCTCCAACTTTCATCGTTTGCGGGTTTGAGTAGCCAGCTAGTGTGTGTATTGTAACGTCGGTCGGTTGTGGCTCTTCTTCCGCATCTTCTTCATTATGTTTAAGGCTCTCTTTTGAATGCTCAATGATCTCTTCTTCCACTGGTTCAATTAAAAGAAGTCTCTCTTTTCTACAGCAATGCTTGTAACTCCACGGCTTGTCACAATGCCAACATAACCGCTTCGTAGATTGCTCCCGAAGCTCTTCTCTTGTCAACTTCTTTAGTGCAGGGACTCGATCAACAATAGGGGGGGTTGAGGGCTTCAGTATTTCTAGTTGAGGAGCAACTCTAGTCCTCCAAGCTTCTTGATTCAATCGCTCCTCTTGGTGTCATGCGAAAGAGATGGCTGCTATAAGCGTGTACGGTTGTCGCGCTTTAACTTCTCCCCGGATCTCCGGCTTCAAGCCCTCAATGAAGGTCCTTAATAGCTGTTTTTGAGATCAATCATGAGTTTGATTAGATAACCTTTCAAACCTAGTTTGGTACTCCTAAATGGTGGAGGTTTGTCGGATCTTTGCTAATTATCCGTCAATATTCTCGTAATCAGTTGGTCTGAAGCGGATCAGTAGTCCTTCTTTGAATTGTCGGACTCCATAAGTATGTTCAAACCAGTCAAACTACTGTATAGCATCCCCTTCAAGATGTATAGCTGCAATTTTCACCATAGATGCATCCGCAGTTTTGTGGTACCGAAAATATCGCTCCGCACGCGAGATCCAACCAATCGGGTCTCCTTCTTCCCATCTTGGGAAGTCCACTCTCATGCATGGATAGTTAGGGTTGGTCATAGAGCCTCCCCTCCCTTGGAAGTCATCTCTTCGGGCTTGGTACGATTGGGTAAAGCTCTCTCCTTGATATGATTTCTTCGGGCTTAGTGGTTGGCCCAATCTGAGTTCGGTAAAGAGCGTCCGAATCTTATCCTCCATTCGCGCCTCCAAGGCTTCAAATTTAGCATTTATTGCCTTCTTAGATGCCATAGTATATGCCCCGAAATCTATGATGTTAAGATATCTCTTTTGTTGTCGGGTTAAAGGCATGTATAGGTTGAGAGAGGTGATGGTCGAAAGGGTTAGTGGATTGATAGATGTAGGTTGCGGTTTAGGCTTGTTTTGTGGCTATTTTGGGTGTAGTTTAAGGATATGGTTTAGTGGGGTTTTAGGGCTGTGGATGAAAGTTTTGGATCTGTGGTAGATAGTAGCAAAGGTTTGATAGAAATTAGTGGAAGTTACAGCAAGTATGTGCTGTCTTGTAAGAGTAGAATTATCGTTGAAGAAACAAAGGTTTCTCGACGTAATTTCCACCAAAAACTTGAGAGAATTGAGGAGGGAATTGATAGCAAAATCACAGTTTATATGACAGTAAGGAAGAAAATTTCGGCAGTATAACAGTAAGGTAATTGGTGTAAGTTGCGATTGCAGAATTCTCATCGAAAAATTTCAACGGTGTACGACGAAAATTTGCAGCAACACAAAATCATTTTTAGAGATGAATTTCTCAATAAATCAATCTTTTATAGAAGCTAAGATGATCTATGAAGTGTATAAGAAATTTCATTAAAAAAAGATTGCAAATAGATGGGTTAAGACAACAATATGCTGCTGAAATTTTCTGCAGCATAGATTTTCAAGTGTAGCAGATTGGACATAAAAGATTAGTAGTTTATATTGAGAATTTTTCAACGAAACTAAAGGAAAATCCACTATCAGGAAGTGTCAAAGATGTCATAAAAATTTCATAGAAATTTGGATAGAAAAAACACAGTAGCAAGATCAAACAGACGGTGCTATACGGTTGGAATTCTGGAATGTATCTTTCGTCGTAAAGATGAAAACTTTATGACAAAAAGTATATGCAGCAATATAGGAATAATTTTTTGGGGATTTTCAAATAAGGATAACTAAATTGCAGCAGCAGTAAGGTAGAAAACCAGAACCTGTTGCAATTCACGGGGAGATCAAAGGATGATCCGTGGTGGTGGAGATGATGGCGGAATTTGACAACGATCTCTTAAGCAATTATGGGAATTGCTTTGGGCGGTTGTGGAGGGTTGATGGATGGCTGTGGAAGGACAGCGAGACACCAAGAACCCTGCTCTGATACCAGGTGTTAGAACCCTTGCAGATTCTAAACTTGGGGTTGATCTCTTTAGGGGATCAGCCTCCTTGAAACTCTATAGGGGTTCCTCCCTCCAAGTTGCTGCTCAAAGGCTGCAGAAAAGATTCATCTATTACTTATCAAAAGAGGAGGAATATATGGCTATTTATAGGGTTTCTAAACACTAACTCCTAATAGGACTCCTACTCAATACTCTACTTCTAACCAACTCCTAATAGTACTTCTACTCAAGACTCCTATTCCTTTACAACTCCTAATTCATCTCTAAGAAACAATCTCCTAACCCTAGCCGACCTCTTCACCTTTTTAATAGGGGTCGGCTTTGGTAGGTTTTACATAAATGTCCCTCTCAATTAGGACTCTCCTAGCTAGAGTCCTAACATGAATTTATATTTCAAAATTATGCATGATGATTCTTGTAATTTATGGCTTATTGATCTTTGCCATAATGAAAGTTTCTTTTTCGGTTTTAAGCATGATGCATATTTTGATTTGACGTAAATGACAAAGGCATGCTTGTATGAAATAAAAAGAAAATACATTTTTCTTGAAAACTTCTCAATCCCTATCTTATCGAGTTTTCAAGGAGAGATTAATGAATCTATCTATTTTTTTATTCTCTTAAAAATGATTTTGATTTGATGATTTGAATTTGAATGAGCTTTATCTTAATTTTTTGAGATTTATAACTTGAAATTTCTTATGCCTGAATCAAGATATTATATCATTTGATCTCTTATGTTTCTTTTTGCTATATATAAAAGAAGAGATTTATTGAAATCTATCATGTCTTATGGTATTCATGATTTGATATTAATATATTTCATATCATGATTTTCATTTGACACCTTTGTATTTTTGTGATGACTTAAACATTTACACCATTATGTTCTTTCTTTCTTCTTTTTTGTTTACAATGACAAAAGGGGGAAAGAAAATAGCTAGCATTTCAAAAGAATCAAATTTGCTAGCTTGAATGATAAACTTAGACATATTAGATCGTCCAAATGCATAAATTCTTCTTATACATTTTTCGGATCATGATTTTGATTTCTCGAATTTTAGACTTGAATCTTCTTTTTGAATCAAGATCGTTTCCCTATCATTCCATCCATATACAAAAGAAGAGATATGTCAAAACTCATGACTTGATCTTTCATTTTTGATGATTGAAATAATGATTGGAATATTGATGTAAATTTGTTATTTATCTTTGTCATGCTTTAAAAATTATTGTAAAGGGAAAAAAAATTATAAAATTATATTCTTCCCTTCTTTTTGACAATGACAAAAGGGGAGATAAAATCTGCTAGCTTGCATACTTCAAGAAGAAGCAAAATGTTGCTAGTTTGCACATCACAAAGAGAAGCAAAAAGCTTGCTCATCTCAAAAGATACAAAAATTTTGCCAACTTTCAAATGTGTAAAATTTGCTAACTTACATGTTCCAAAATTTGTATATCTCTTACTAAATTTGCTAGCTTACAAATTGCAAGGAGAAAAACTTGCTAGGAAGCAAAATTGCTAGCTTATTCTAAAATGATACATTGCTATCTTACTAGCTTGCTATCCTGCATTATTTTTCAAAAACTTGCTGGCCTTCATACTTAAAGAGAAGTATCACTTGCCAAATTACTATCTTGCATGTTGTAAAATGATATAAAATTTTACTAGCTTGCACGATGCAAAGGAAGCAAAAATTACACTTCTTAAAAGAGAAAAAAAAGAACTTGCTATCTTGAACTTCACCAAAAATTGCTAGCTTGCCTATCTTAAGAATAAAAAATGCAAACTTGCAAAAATTACAATCTTATACATCTTTAAAATTTAAGATGATTTGGTGATTATGCATATTTTAAAGTGATGGGAAAGTTACTAAATTGCTAAGCTTATATCTCTAGAACATTGATAGTTGCACTTTTCCTTTTTGTTAATGATAAAGAGGGAGAAGTTATATGACAATCATGCATGGGACAATATACTTGGATATTTTGATTATGCATGAGTTTATATTATATGCAATGATATGATAAATTGGTTATGTCAATATTCATGATGCATGCAATATTGAAGTACTTTTATATTTTGAAACATTACAAGATTTTTTGAATTCAAGAGTTCTATCAATATAATATATTGATAGAGGGAGTTAAGGTTAACTTCGTCATCAATTGGTTGTTATCATAAAAAAGGGGGAGATTGTTGAATCTCGAATTTTTGATGATGAAACCAATTGATAATATTTACTATTTGATCTGTGTTTTGAGTGATGTAGGAAGCTTCGATCAGGGAGAGACAATTAAAGTAGGAAGAATCATGTTGGGCCGGAGAAGAACATATCAGAAGATTAGACGTCGTGCCAGAGGATCAGTTGATGTATCAACAGAAGGCCTCGGGCCATAGGATCGGGCATCGAGTCAAGAAGAGTGGAAATTATGCCTAGGAAATTAGAGTTGCAGAGGTCAACTAGTCGATTGGGCAATAAGTCGTAAGAGAGGATGATGCGCTGAAGAATCGGACAAGACATTGATGAACCAATGATATGCCGGACAACATTTGATTAGCTTTATAATAATTATCTAGATTAAAGTAGGTTTTAGGCATAGTTATGTTATAATTATAGGCCAATTGGGCTCAAGTTTGGGCTGTGTTGGGCCAAGTGAAAGACCCAAACAATGACCCAACAGATGGAACCATCGTGGTACAATCTCCGAGACTGTGTCAAATGGTGGTGCCACCCAAACACAGTCTCCAAGAGACTATAAGGTGGTGGTACTGCCCAGTGGTAGGGTATCCGACGATGGTACCATCAATTTGGGCAATGGTACTGCCAAGTGTTAGTGCTACAAATGATGGTACCGCCCAACATAGGCGGTGGTACCGCCAATACCCTGAAAACCGGGGATAAGATACTTTTAAGCTCTAAGTTTGAATCCACTTGAGGCCTATAAATACCCCTCTCATCCTTGGTTAACATATACAATAATTAAGAGCAAAAAAGTAGAAAAATGTTATTGTAATCTTGTGAGAACTTCTCTCAAGCTCTAAATGTTAGTGTGGTTTAAGAGAGGAGTAAGTGGGGTTGTAAAGGTTCTCTCCTAAACCTGTCAAAAGGAGAATTAAGTTGTAAGGGTAGTTGATCTCCGCCCATTGAAGGAAGATCCATAGTGAAAGCCAATGGCCTCAACAGAGGAGGAATTGAAAGTGGATGTAGGTCATAGCGATCAAACCACTATAAATCGGTTTGCATTTCTTTTTGAGTAATTTACCTTTACTGCAAACTGCTTTACCTTCTTATTGCTTTCACTATGCTCCCTTACACTTTCAAGTTAATATATTTTCGAAATAGGTTTAATCGAAATGAAATTTTGAACCGACATGATTTTTATCTGCTGCACTAATTCACACCCCCCTTCTTTAGCTTTATGATCATTGTATGTGAGGTGTGAGGCTTGTAAAAGATTGTCCCCTAAACCTACAAAAATGAGAAACAGTTGTAAGAGGGTTGTTGGTCTTCGTCTATTGAAGAAAGACTTTTAATGGATGTCGGTGGCCTCAACGGAGGAGGAATCATTAGTGGATGTAGGTCACAATGACTGAACCACTATAAATTTGGTGTGCACTCTCCTTTTGCTCTTCATTACTATTGTTCTCTGTTTTAAATTGCTTATTACATTTACTTTAAGTAAACACACTTTCGATATCATTTCTGATATGGGTTTCATCGAATCAAGCTTTTCAAAATCATTGAAGTTTTTCGAATCAACAAAAATTTTATCGTAAGCACTAATTCACCTCCCCCCCTCTTAGTGTTGACTTGATCCTAACAATTAGTATCAGAGCAATGTTACTCTCCATTTGGTTTAAAACCCAAAAGAGATAGCTTTTGCCAGCAATCATGAGAGACTTTATATCACTCGTCCTCCTAAGTTCAATGGGACGGACTACACATATTGAAAAACTAGAATAAGAATTTTCTTGCTTTCTATAGATTTTGAATTATAGAACATTATTGAAGGTGATTTTGAGAAGTCTTCCAAACCAATGAACAAATGGAATGATTTGGAAAAGAAGACTTTCTCCTTGAATGCCATAGCGATAAATGCTTTGTTTTGTGCTCTTAATAATAACAAATTTAATCAGGTTTCTACATGCAAAACTACACATGACATTTGGCATACACTTGAAGTCACACACAAAGGCACAAGTAGGGCTAAAGAGTTAAAAATTAATCTTTTGATTCATAGCTATGAGTTGTTTTACATGAAACCAAGTGAGACCATTGGAGACATGTATACCTATTTTACAGATATCATCAATAGTCTAAAAACACTTGGTAAAAGTTTTTTTGATTTGAACTTGTTAATAAGGTATTAAGATCCATTCCAAAAAGTTGGGATCCAAAAGTAACAGTAATACAAGAAGTAAAAGACCTTAATAACTTTTTGCTTGAAGAACTTATCGGATCTTTAATGACTCATGAAATGACATGCATAACATATGATGAACTTGAGAACAACCTTCCAAAGAACAGGAAGAACATGTCACTTAGAACCAAAGAAGGCCACTTAGGTTAAAACTCAAGTGATGATGATGATGACTTGGCACTTCTCACAAGGTTTAAAAAATTCTTAAAAATAAACAAAACAAAATAAGGCACTAAGAAAAAAAGTGAACTAAAAAAAGACTAAATAATATACTATGAATGCAAGAAGCTGAGACACTTCAAAAATGAATGTCCCCAAGTGAAGAAGAAGCTACCAAAGAAAAAGAAAGCGCTTGTAGCAACTTGAGACGATTTGAGTGCATCTAAAGATGAGAAGCCAATCAACAAAGACGAAGTTGTTAACTATGCTCTAATGGCACTCAATGATGAGGTAAGTGACTCAATCAAGCTCATTTATCTTTTAATAAATTAGTAAGTTCAATAAACCTCATTTATCTTTTAATGAATTAGTAAGTGTTTTTCATGATTTTTATAATGAATGTAAGCTAATTGGTAAAAAATATAAGTTGTTAAAAAAGAATCATGTTAGTAAATTTGATAAATTAAAAAATAAGCATGATGATAGTATGTTAGCTTCTTATACTAGGTGTGATGAGATAGATTCACTTAAGAAATATTATGTCTTACTACAAGAAATATTAGAAAATTTTAAAATAGATAATAAATCTCTAAATATGATCCTTGCTAATAAGGATCATGTTCAAAGAAAGGAAGGAATTGGCTTTGTGAGTAACACTCAACAAAGGCCAATATCTTCGTTAAAGATAAGGATCTACATTGCATGTCTCAACAATGTAATTTTTATGGAAAATATAGATATTATGCCCATAGATGTTCTTTTAAAAGGTATAGTCCACACTGTTAAATCTTAGATTTTGATGATGAAATCAATTCTAAATTATTTGATCTAATCTATATGTTGAGAAAAGTGTGCAGGATTAACTACGATAGTAGTAAGATATAAAGTAGGTGTTATGCCAGAGTCAAGTTCGAGATCTCATTGGAAGTTCAAAAGTTCATCAGAAGTCCGGACATTCGTCGGAAGTTCTACTGAAACCAACCGAGAAGTCCAAGAGCTTGCCAAAGAAGCTAGTTAGAACTCACCAAGAAGATCATCATAAAGTCTGGGATCTTACCGAGAGTCTGCCGGAACATTGTCAAGAGTTCGTCGGAAGATCACCAAAAGCTCGTCAGAAGAGCAATTGAGTTATTATTGTTAGACAGTAGATTGAGTTAGAATTAGGAGGTAATACCACTAATTTAATTAGGGGCTAACTTAGCCCTTAATAGGGTTGAATTGGGCCGGATTGAACAGCCCATTCAGCCACTGAAAAAATGGCCGACGGTGGCATCACTTGGTGACCCAGTCCCCCAGGTGGTCTGGGTGGTGGTACCGCCCACACTAGGCAATGGTACCACCGGTAGTTAATGCTATCTGTGGTGGTACTGCCCTTGTCAGGCAATGGTACCGCTAGAGCTCGGTCTCTGAGCTTTGTCAAGTAGTGGTATCGCCTAGTGTCAGACTACAAGTGGTAGTACCGCTTTGTAATGGCGGTGATACCGTTAGTACCCCAAAAATCCAGGATAATACACTTTTTGGCTCCATTTTTGAAGCCATTGTAGTCTATAAATACCTCACCATTTTCTGCATGAAAGGGTAACAAAGTGTTGTTATATGTGTGAAAAATTCTAAGTGTTTGGGGTGTGAAAAGTGTTGTAAAAGTGAGAAGAGTTCTCCTCCTCCATCTCTTAGCCTTGTAACAATCCAAGAAAGAGGAGTGAGACTTGTAAGGTTTTCTCCTAAACCCAACAAAAGGAGAAAGAGTTGTAAAAGGTTATTGGTCTTCACCTATTGAAGAAAGGCCTTTAGTGGACGTAGGTGACCTCAATAGATAAGGAATCTGAAGTGGATGTAGGACTCATTGACCGAACCACCCTGAATTCTAGTTTGCTTTTCTTTTTGGGCAATTTATTTTACTGCAAACCTCCTTGAGCTTCTCCTTACATTCTTACAAAAGTTTTAAGTTCAATATCTTTCTGAAACGATTTGAATCAAGACAAACTTTATACGAAATTGAAGAATTTTTCACTACACTAATTCACCCCTCCTCCTAGTGCCACTCTTGATCCTAACATACACAAATTAGTTTGGGTTCCTAAAAGAACCCTAAATAACTCAATGACATTAGTCAAAATAGATAGACCTTTCCATGAGGGACCCAAAGCTAAATGGGTACCTAAAGTAAACCCTTTCTTGTAGATATGTATATAATCGAAAGTTAGGAGCAAAAATAAAATTTTGATAGTGGATGCTCAGGGATTATGACCACATATCCAACATACTTCATAAAGCTCATTAGCCAAAACAAAATGATTTTAATTGAGAATGCTTTATGAAATCATACTTGATGATTTTATATTATACATGAGGATTTGAAGTAATGATGATTTTTGTGATAAATATTATCTTTAGGTTTTAAATCATGATACATGGTTTGTGTATGGAATTGTAGAGCATACTAAGTATAAAAACAAATTAAGTAAAAGAACTTTAGCTATTTTTAATCTTATAGGAAACTATCTACATTGCTTTTATTGGATTTCTCAAAAAGTCATTTTGAAGATGACTTTGGATTTATCAGATGATATGTCAATGTTTACCACTTGAGATGTACTATACATTAAACAATTTTTTTGATTCTCAAGAATATTTATCCAAACAAATCTTGATTCTTTCACCTGATATTATTTGAATTTATTTCTAAGTTTTCATAGATTATTTTCCCTAAGATTCTGCCTCTTATTAACTAAGGAAATGATTTATCCAAATAAACCATGATATATCACTAGACTTCTTGATGTCTATGACTTGAATTATATTATAAACTTTTTTATATTTATGATTTGTATGTCTCAAGATATGATTGAATCATTGATGTACAAGGATAGAAAATTGTTGGCCCGCACATTTCGAAAGAGCTGTGAAGTTTGTACCTTCAATAAGCAAAAAGTGATGACTTGAATGCTAAATATAGGATTGGTATCATCCACTTAAACATTAGCTTGAACATTATTGCATATTGACTTGAATATGTTGAATCTCAGATTTTGATGATGAAACCAATTGATAGCGTTTATGATTTGATTTACATTTTGAGTAATGTAGGATACTTCGATCAGGGAGAGATAATTAAAGTAGAAAGAATCATGTTGGGCCAGAGAAAAACATGTCAGAAGATTGGACGTTGACCCAAAGGATCGGTCAACGTATCGACAGAAGGCTTCGGGCCATGAGTTTGTGCATCTGGCCAAGAAGAGCGGATATTATGCCAAAGAAATCGGAGTTGCAGAGGTCAAATGGCCGATTGGGTAATAGGCTGCAAGAGAGTGTTAGGATCAAGAGCGGCACTAAGAGAGGGGGTGAATTAATGCAGCGAAATTTTTTTTGATTTTGTATAAAGTTTGTCTTGATTCAAATCGTTTCGGAAAGATGTTACTTAAAACTTTCGTAAGAATGTAAGGAGAAGCTCAAGGAGGTTTGCAGTAAAGTAAATTGCACAAAAAGAAAAGCAAACTAAAATTTAGAGTGGTTCAGACAATGAGACCTACATCCACTTCGGATTCCTCCTCCAATGTTATCGACATCCACTAAAGGCCTTCCTTCAATAGACAAAGACCAATCACCTTTTACAGCTCTTTCTCTTTTTGCTGGGTTTAGGAGATAACCCTTACAAGTCTCACTCCTCTTTCTTGGATGGTTACAAAGCTAAGAGAGGGAGGAGGAGAACTTTTCTCCCTTTTACAATACTTTTCACACCCCAAACATTTAGAAATTTTCACACATATAATAGCACTTTGTTAACCTTTCATGCAGAAAAGGGTGGGGTATTTATAGGCCCAATGGCTTTAAAAAATAAAGCTAAAAAATGTCTCATCCCGGATTTCTGGAGTACTAGCGGTACCACCGAAATTACTAGGCGGTACTATCGCCTACAGTCTGACAATAGGCGGTACCATTGCTTGTAAGAGCTCAGAGACCGAGCTCTAGTGGTACCACCGCTTGATAGGGGTGGTACCACTATTGGTAGCATTAATTACCGGTGGTACTACCGCCCAGACCACTTGGGAGATTGGGTCACCAGGCGGTGCCACCGCCGACCATGTTTTCAGTGGTTGGATGGATTATTCAATTTGGCCCAATTTAGCCTTGTTAAGGGCCCAATTGGCCCCTAATTAAGTTAGTGGAATTATCTCTTAATTCTAACTCAATCTACTATCTAACTACAATAACTAAGATATAATCAAAGTATTCTTGTTTCGGTACGTCAATTGCTCTTCCGACGAGCTTCCGGCGATCTTCCGACGAACTCTCGGCAATATTCCGGTGGACTCCCGGCAAGCTCCTAGACTTTACAATGAACTTCTTAGCGAGTTCCGATGAGCTTCTTTAGTAAGCTCTTGGACTTCTCGGTTGGTTATGGCAGAACTTCCGACGAACGTTCGGACTTCCGACGAACGTTCGGACTTCCGACGAACTCTCGAACTCCTAACGAAGTCTCAATCTTGACTCTGGCACAACACATGCTTTATATCTTACAGCTGTCGTAGTTAATCCTGTATACTTTTCTCAACATGTAGATTAGATCAAATAATTTATAATTGATTTCTTCATCAAAATATGAGATTCAATAATCTCCCCCTTTCTGATGATGGCAATCAATTGATGACGGAGTTAACCTTAACTCCCCCTATCTATATGCTATACTTGAGAAAATACATTCTTGAATTCAATGCCTTTGACTTCAAGCATCAAACCGATAAGTTAAGTTCATTTAAACTTATCAACATGCATATCATGATTTACCAATTCAAAATACAATGCTATGTATTTATGAAAATGATGTCAAGGCATAACATTTATTTTCAAGTCCAATGATAATTAATCATTATTTACGAATTTTGAATTTGAATTCGAATTTTAACAAGATGATAATTCTTGATAAAATATAACAATTCATCAATCCATGGCAAGATATCAATTGTAACTAGCAAGTTGAGCTTATGATATCTTAACATAATGAAAGACATTTATCAAGTATCTATAATGCAATTTATTTTACACATTGTTTAATATGTCAAGTGGTCATCAATTCACCATATTTCTCCCCTTTTGTCATCAACAAAAAGGAGAACAATTCAACAATGCAAGTGTGGTAAAAATTCAAGCAAGTTTCATAATGAATGTATGCATGCAATAAATGAAGGCAAGCAAAACTTTGCATGATAATTTTTCTTTGAATAAGCTAACATTTTTACTCAAGGGCTTTTTGGTTCTTCTTTAGTTATGCAAGTCTCTTTCTTCCTTTGTCATAAGAACAAGAAAAGGAAGAAGGTAAGGAAGGAACCCATGAAGACCTAAATTCATGAAAGGATTTTAACTATGTCAAATTCAAAACAATAAATGAGTTTCATTAACTCATACTTCAATTTTTACAAAAAGAAAGATCAAGTGTATCAAACATAAATCAAGTCCATTACACACTCAATCAAATCCATTAGAGACTAAATCAAATCGTCATTCTTGCAAGTAATCATTACACACTAAAAATTCATAAAACCTCTTCTTTCATGAGAGAAGGTAGAGTTCATGAGAAAGGATAAAAAAGAGGTCTATGAATATAATTTGTTTCTCAATAAGAATTCATAATAGTGAAATCCATGAAAGATGCACTTGTCACTAAGTTCAATGGGTGAAGGGACTAAGTGTATCAAACATCATTACATGATAGAGCAAGGGTATGGAATAAACTTGATACGACATAAATTCATGAAAGCTCCATGAAATACATAAAGATAGTCCGAAATAAAATATAACAACTAATGCATTCATATATTTTAACATGCCTATTTCTCTTCTAATAAAATTAAATTATTATTCATTTAAGGATTTTGTAAATATATCAGCCAATTGATGCTTTGTATCAATGAATTTTAATATTACATCATGATTATTAACATGATCTCTTATGAAATAATACCTAATGTCAATATGTTTAGTTCTAGAGTGTTGAATAAAATTTTTTGTTAAACATATTGCACTTGTGTTATCACATTTTATGGAAATATTCTTAAGATAAATTCTATAATCTTCTAATTTATTTTTTATCCATACAACTTGTGCAGAACATGTACTAGCAGCTATGTATTCGACTTCGGTTGTAGATAGTACAACTGAGTTTTGTTTCTTGGAAGACCAAGAGACAAGTGCATGACTTAAGAATTGACATGTTCCGGATATGCTTTTTCTTTCTAATCTATATACACCAATATCTGCATCAGCATAAGCAATTAACTCATGATTTTCAGATTTTGGATACTATAATCCTAGATTAATAATTCCTTTAAGATATCTAAAGATTCTTTTAACTACTTTAAAATGAGATAGCTTATGATTAGATTAAAACCTAACACAAAGTCCTACGCTAAACATGATATCCGGTCTTGTTGCGATGAGGTATAGTAAACTACCTATCATACCTCTATAAGCATTTTAATCAAAGCTTTCTCCACTTTCGTCAATATCTAACTTAGTGGAGGTACTCATAGGAGTATTGATAGCCTTTGAGCTATCCATATTAAACCATTTTAGCAAGTCTAATGCATATTTTGTTTGACTAAGATGTCGAATCTCAGATTTTGATGATGAAACCAATTCATAAGTGTTTATGACTTGATCTGCGTTTTGAGTGATGTAGGATGCTTCGATCAGGATGAGACAATTAAAGCAGGAAGAATCATGTTGGGCCGATGAAAGATATGTTAGAAGATTGGACGTCGAGTCGATGGATCAATCAACGTATCGACAGAAGGCTTCGGGCCATGGATTCGGGCATAGAGCCAAGAAGAGTGGATATTGCACAAAGGAAATTGGAGTTGCGGAGGTCAACTGGCCGATTGGGCAATAGGCCGCAAAAGAGGACAATGCACTAGAGAATCAGACGAAGCGTCGATGGACCAATGACATGCCGAACAACATGATTTATGCTTAGTAATAATTATCTAGATCAAAGTATATTTTATGTTTGCATGATTAACTATAATAGCAAGGCATAAACCAAAATGAAGTCCCGAATTCAAGAACGTGATTTCGTTTGGAGTACGAGAGTTCGTCAGAAGTTTGGACGTTCGTCGAAAATTCTACAGGAATTGACTGAGAAGTCCAGGAGCTTGCTAAAGAAGCTCATTGGAACTTACTAAGAATATCATTGTGAAATCCAAGAGCTTGCTGGGAGTCCACTGGAACACTACTAAGGGATCGTTGGAAGTTCATCGGAAGATCGCCGGAAGCTCATCGGAAGAAACCTAGACTTATGAAATTTGTTTAGCTTAGTAAATGTTTTAAAATTTATAGTTAGTACATAATTGGGATTATAATTGGGCTAACCTAATTAGGGATAGTTGGACCAAGTTTGGGTTATGTTTGGCCAAGAGAAAGACCCAAATAGTGACCAAACAGGTGAAACCATCGTGGTACAATCTCTGAGACTATGTCAGGCGGTGGAACCATCAGTCTAGGCAGTGGTACCACCCAGATTTAGTCTCCAAGACTGTCTGGGTAGGATTACTCCTAATTTGGGCAGTGATACCACCTAGTGTCAGGCTGGCGATGGTATCGCCTAGTGCAGGCGGTTGTACCGCTTGTACCTTGAAATTTCGAGGGTTTAAATTTTGGGCTCCAAATTTGAATCCATTTAGGGCCTATAAATACCCCAGATATTCCTATATAGATAAGCAAGAAATATTGAGCAAAACCCTATGATTCTAAAGTTGTAAACTTTAGAAAGTTGAGTTCCCTCCTCCCAAAGCTTAGAGAGAGTTCTAAGGGAGGTGTGAGAGGGATACCTTGTAAAAGAGAGTTGTAAAATATTATCTCCTAAAACTGTGAAAAGGAGAAGAGGGTTGTAAAAGGATAGTTGGTCTTCGTCCATTGAAAGAAGACCAATAGTGGATGCTAGTGGCCTCGACGGAAGAGGAATCGATGAAGTGGATGTAGGTTACGATGACCGAGACACTATAAAAATCTAGTTTGCATTTCTCTTATGCAATTTACTTTACTGCAAACCACTTTACTTGTTTTACATCTACTATGCTCTTTCGTATACTTTCAAAGTTAATACCTTTACGAAATGGTTTTTCGTCGGAAACAGATTTAATCACAACGAAGTTTTAAACCGATGTAATTTTTACCGCTGCACTAATTCCCCCCACTCTTAGTGCTAACTCTTTTCCTAACAATTGGTATTAGAGCCTTATATTTCTAATTTGGCTTAGCACCCAAGAGAAATAACTCTTTTCAGCTTTCAAGAGGGTCACTCTCTCATCCGTCCTCCCTTGTTCAATGGGACGAACTACACTTATTGAAAAACTCGTATGAGAGTTTTTTTGCTTTCCTTAAACCTTGATTTATGGAATATTATTGAAAATAATTTTTGAAGTTCTTCTCTTCCAATGAACCATTAGAATGATTTGGAGAAGTAGACTTTTTCTTTAAATGCTAGAGCGATGAATGCTCTATTTTGCGCCTTAGACAAAATTGAGTTCAATCAGGTTTCTACTTGCGAAATAGCTTTCAATATTTGGCACATTCTTGAAACCATAAACGAAGACACTAGTAGAGTAAAAGACTTAAAGATTAATATTTTAATACATGATTTTGAATTGTTTCATATGAAACCAAGCGAAACCATTGGAGACATGTACACTCGTTTTACGGATGTCGTCAATGGTTAAAAAGCACTTGATAATTTTTTTTCGGATTTTGCACTCGTTAACAAGATCTTAAGATCACTTTCTAAAATTTGAGATTCAAAAGTAATGACTATTCATGAATAAAAAAACTTGAACTATTTCCCTCTCGAAGAACTTATCGGGTCTTTGATGACCTATGAAATGACTAATGTGACATTTGACGAACATGAGAACCACCTTCCAAAGAATAAGAAGGATTTAGCACTTTGAACAAAAAAAGACCACTCGAGCATAAGCTCAAGTGATGCTAAACTTAAACTCCTCACTAAGAAATTTAAAAAGTTTATGAAATAAAAATTAAAGAACAAAAAGAATGCAACTACTTACTATGAATGCAAGAAGAGGGAAGCACATTAGGATGAATCGAGCTCATCCGAAATGAGGAGAAAATCAACAAAGGCGAGGTGGCAAACTACGCCTTAATGGCTCTCGATAATGAGGTAATCAAAATGCCCTTAGTTTATTTTGAAATTACATAATACTTTTCATGAGTTATTTTTAATTTAGTTTAGAAAAAATATTTTTCCTGAAAATTCTATGTTTAATAATATAATGAAAATGTAAAAAATTAGGAATCATACTTATCCTTCTAGTAATTTTTTTAAAATGATCATGAAAATTGTATGTTTTATGAAAATGCAATAAATGTTAATTTAATGCTTGCACACCAAATATGATTAATCTTATGTATGTGTTTAAGAAGTAGTAATGTATATCTTAATGATTTTCATATTGTCTTTCGATTACAAAATGGCTTTTGTATGGAAACTAAGTATGAAAAGTTAGATTCACCTAAAAAGAAAAATGCATGGCTACAACAAACAAAATGATCTTGATGGAAAATGCTTTATATTTGATGAAATCAATTTTGATGATGCATAATGATGTAATTATGTAATGAAAATATTAAAAGTTTTGGTACCATGCTTCGTAATTTTATACTATGCATGAGATTTAGAAATGATGCATGATGATTTTTGTGATTTATGCCTTATTGATCTTTGATGTAATAAATCTTGCACTTTCGGTTTTAAACATTGATGCATGTATTTACTTGGCATAAATGAAATAAATCATATGAATTGAAATAACTAAAAAGAGGATAGGTTTCTCCTTGAAAGATTCATTTTTCCCTACTTTATCGAGTTTTCCAAAAAGGAGATTAATGAATCTATTTGTATCACTTTTGTGAATCTATTGAGAATGATTTTGATTTGACGATTTTATAATTATGCATGGTGATTTGAAGTAATGATGATTTTTGGGTTTATTGAGTTTGATGATTTTTATGATTTCCATATTATTTTTTTATTATAAATAATGAAGCATGGCCTTTGTATGAAAAACTTGAACATGAAATCAATCGCAAAATTTGGAACTAAAAGAACTTGAGCTATTTTTAATCTATCTATGTTGCTTTCATTAAATTATCTAAAAAGTAATTTTGATGATCATTTTGGATTTGATAATTTGTTTTAATATTTAACTAAATACTTAATTTATTCGTGTTTATGACATGAGATGTATTTTATATGAATCATTTTTTTTTTCTCATATCATTTTATCATCTAAAGAAGAAAATTATCACAATGAACCTATGAATCTCTTGGACTATGAAAAAGATTTTGATGATTTTACATGATGATTTTGGATTTCTTTTCATATGATTGGTTTTAATAATAAGATGATATATCCAATCGAATCATTTATCGATGTTTATGACTTGAGTTTTATTATGCAAAATTTCTTGTATTCATGAAGTATATATATCTTATCACCAAATATTTCTTGATATCTTCCATGTGATGACTTGAATATTTATACATTTATGCTATTCCCCTCTTCTTCTTTCTTATTAACAATGACAAAGGGGAGAAAAGAAATCAGTAGCATTTCAAGAGATCGATAAATCTCTTCATTTCATTTTGAATCTCTTGAAAGGGACTTTGTTAATTTGATAAATTGAATAAGTCGAAGTGATGATTTAAAAATATTTATTCAAATGCATGAATCGACAATCCTTTTGTCAAATGAAACATGATTTTTCTTGTGAATTCTTAGAATTATAACTTTTCTTCTTTTCCTATCATACTTTCTATTTACAAAAGAAGAAATTTATCAAAAATAATATATGGTCTTATCTTTCAAGACATGATTTCTTTGTATTTATAGCTTGTATGCCTTGAAATGATTGAAATATTTTATACCATTATATTCTTCCCTTCTTCTTTCTTGTTTACAATGATAAAATGAGGAGAAGTTTTAATCATTCATGGTAGGATGTAATTTGATAAAATTGGTACCATCATGACATGAAATATTTATGATTTGAAATGACACATGCAATACTTATGATTTTATTAAAATGATGTATATGATGTATTGCATATGATGTGAATCATGATTAAAATTGCATTGACTTTAATTCAATTTAAATTCAAGGTTTATCTCAATTATGACATATTGAAATAAGAATGACTCTCTATTTTTGTCATAATTTGAAAATTGATGAATTGCACCATTGTTTTGTTATTCTCCTCTTTTTGCTAATAACAAAGGGGGAGAAAGAATTTCTAGCGTGCACATCACGAAAAGAGGCAAACTTGCTAGCTTGCTAATATCAAAAGAGAAGCAAGAAGTGATATCTTGCAAATCTCAAAAGAAGCAATGTTTGCTAAGTTACACATTTCAAGAAGAGGATAAATAGTTTATCTTGAACATCTCAAAAGATGTAAAATTTTGCTAACTTTTATATGTGTAAAACTTGATAGCTTGCATACTATAAAATGATATAAATTTGCTAGCTTACATTTTCTAATTTTATGTAGAACTTGCTATCTTGAACATCACCAAGACTTGCTAGCTTGCAATCTCAAGAGAAGCAATAGTGCTATCTTGCCTATCTCAAGAAGCAAAGCATACTAAACTTGCACGTATAGTAAAATTTACAAACCTGAAATGATACAAATTTTTGATAGCTTGCATGATGATAAAAATGAAAATTATGTTTATTATGCAATGATTTGAACTTATATCTCAAACATCTTGAAAGTTGCACTTCTCCTTTTTATTGATGACAAAGGGGGAGAAGTATGATGTTATACATAAGTTTTATGATAACATGTTGCTTGGATTTTTGAATCCAAGAGTTCTATGAATATAACATATTAATAGGGGGAGTTTGTTTAAACTCAAAGAGTTAAGGTTAACTCTGTCATCAATTGGTTGTCATCATAAAAAAGGGAGAGATTGTTAAATCTCAGATTTTGATGATGAAACCAATTAATAAGTGTTTATGATATGATCTATGTTTTGAGTGACATAGGATGCTTCGATCAGGATGAGACAATTAAAGCAGGAAGAATCATGTTGGGCCGGTGAAAGATATATTAGAAGATTGGACGTCGAGCCGAAGGATCAGTCGACATATCGATAGAAGGCTTTGGGCCATGGATTCGGGCATTGGGCAAAGAAGAGCAGATTTTACGCTAAGGAAATCGGAGTTGCGGAGGTCAACTAGCCAATTGGGCAATAGGCCGCAAGAGAGGACGATGTGCCGAAGAATCGAATGAAGCGTCGATGGACCAATTGTTAGGATCGAGAGCAGCACTAAGAAGGGGGGAATTAGTGCAAATGGATTAAAACTTCGGTTTTAAAAAAATCTTTTCGTATGATAAGAGATGAACTTGACAAGCTTAATCTTGAAAGCGTATTCTTAAATATGCACAGCAAAAGTAATAAGGAACTAAAGCATATAAGAAGGTTTGCAATAATGTAAATAGCAATAATGAAATGCAAACCAAGGATCACGCCGATTTTAGAGTGGTTGGGTCAAATGACCTACTCCACTTTATGAGGCCCCTCTTCGATGAGGCTCCCACCTTCCACTAGCAAGTCTCTTGAAATGGAAGGGTAAATACTCCTCTTACAACTCTTTACAAGCGGTTCACTCTCTTACAGATTTTGAGAAGAGATGAGGATGAGTAGAACACTAAC
This sequence comes from Musa schizocarpa, assembly GCA_900464855.2. Classification (NCBI taxonomy): domain Eukaryota; kingdom Viridiplantae; phylum Streptophyta; class Magnoliopsida; order Zingiberales; family Musaceae; genus Musa; species Musa schizocarpa. Next base: position 22,553,362 of record LS990919.1, on the reverse strand, counting down.
AAATTGAAAAGAAGACAAGCTAACACTTTTCTAAAACCTTTCTCTCAAACTCTTGCTGCTCAAAAGTTGTGTTCTCAGCTGAGATTTGAGGGGTATTTATAGGCCTCAAGAGGATTCAAATTTGGGCTCCAAAATTTGGGCTGCAAAATTCAAATTCTCTTTGGGTTCCCGATCTTTGGCGGTGCCACCCCGCCCAAGCAGTGCCACCACTTTGGCGCTCGGGTGCTGGGGCGGTGCCACCGCCCAGCCAGGAGGTGTCACCGCCCAGCACTCGGGTGCTGGGCGGTGCCACCCCAGCCCAAGCGGTGCCACCGCCTACAAGATTTTCAGCCCACTGCCTCTGGTGTTTTCACCCTCACAGGTGTTATAGGCCCCTACTTGGGTTATAGGATTAATACCTAATCCTAACCCTAATTAACATGCTAACTATGAATTTTAAAGACATTATATAAGCTTTTACAAAGTCCATAAGTCAAGACTTCTTCCCCGCGAGCTTCGTGAACTTTCGGGTCTTAGATAAACTCTGGAAACCATTCTCTGGACTCCGGCAAGCTCTTAAACTTCACGATTTGATCTTGGCGAGTTCCAACGAGCTTTTTGGCAAGCTCGATCTTTCTCGGCAAACTCTGCGAACTTCCCACGAACCTTTCGGTGAGCTTCCAAAAAAACCTTTGACAAGCTCCCTACTCATTCTCGGCTAGTTTCGACGGCGTTCCCGCGATCGCCGGACTTCCGTCGAACTCTTGAACTCCCAACGAATTCTTCGTGCTTGACTCTGCACTTTGTTTTCGCTTTTATGTCTTCATCGTTATCGTAGTTAATCCTGCACATGCAAGCCAAAACTCTACTCCGATCTAGACAGTTATTACAACGCTAATCGACATTCCGTTGTTGCGGCACGTCATTGGTTGGCGTTTGCGATCGATTCTTCAGCAGATCGTCCTCTCTTGCGGCTTGTTGCCCAATCGGTTGACCTCTGCAACCCGATATCCTTGGTGCAATTCCGCTCTCCTTAGCTTCGATGCCCGACGTCCAAGCCTTCTACCGTCCAATATCCGGCGTGATCTCTCCCGTATAGCGTCAATTCCTCCTCTGCGTTAATTGTCTAATTCTGATCGAGTAGACCTACATCACTCAAAATGCAGTTAAACATCTAAACACAATCAATTAGTTTCATCATCAAAATCCGAGATTCAACAATCTCCTTTTTTTTATGATGACAACTAATTGATGACTAACGAGTTAACCTAAACTCCCGGAGTTTAACCAAACTCCCCTATCAATATGCCATTGATAGAACACTTGGATTATCCCAAATCCAAGTGACATTCATCACATGTTATGAAAAAATATTTAAACCATCATGCAAATATATAAAATATTCAATTCAATGCATGAAGTCATCAATATACTTCTCCCCCTATGTCATCAACAAAAAGGAGAAGTAGCTCTAGCTATTTTAAAAGATATGCAAGTTTTTACAACATGAAGCTAGATTTTCATCACAACATATAAGCACAAAAGCATAGCAAGATTTTTAAGTTCAATCATGGCAATTCAACACTTGCTTCTTGTGCAAGATTGTACTTTGCTTTTCTTTACATTTTCTAACTAGCAAAAGATTTCTCCCCCCCCTTTTTTTTTTTGTCGAAAAGAAGGGAAGAGTACAAGCTAGCCAACATTTTCCTTGAGCTAGCAATCTTTCTCCCCGTATGTCATTGTTCTAAAAAAAGAAGGAGAGGAACCAATGATTTAGACTTTTACATAAATTATGAATTTGCATCAATCAATATTTCAATCATCACATGATACATACAAGACAAAAAATGCAAAGAAATCATTTCATGAAGGATATCAATGTGAAAATTCACCAATGATCACACGATACAATCATAAAATCATAATATCATTATGCGATATATCATGAGATGATAATTTATCATATCAATGAAAGATATCAATTGTTAAACATGATATGATAATAGTCTCAAAAAAATTTTAACTTGTGATACATGTGATACATTACGATACACTAAAAAAATTTAATGCGATGCTTTTAAGGATATAAATCTGTTTTTTGATACAAAGCATGGCAAGAGCAATTTTGTTGCAAGTTTTCTAAGTTTTGCACTTTTTGCTTCTTTCGATAGGCAATATCTTTCTTCTCTTTTTGAGAAGTGCAAGCTTGCAAGTTTTACTTCCCTAGCATGCTAGGAAGTTTACTTTCATTTTCAATGCACAAGCTAGCAAAACCTTCTCCCCCTTTATCAAAGTCAAAAAGAAAGGGAGGACTCAATGGCTAAATATTTCAATCATTCAACAAGCTAAATATGCAAAGAATTCATGAAATATATCAATAAGGATCAATTCATGAATATCATTTCAATCATTCACACAATATCATGAAATCATTAATCTCGATAAAGGCAGAAAAGCATTTTTTAAGTGATTTTTTTAACACATCATAAAAAATGTCAACATTCAAGATAGAAAGGTAAATTTCGTAAAATAAATTATCAAGCATTATTCCATATCCTTTTAATATCTTGATATTCGTTATCAAGTATGATTTCAAAAAGTATGTTCTAGAGAAATCATTAAGACCAAATGCATGATACACTCATTTATTTTCAAAATATTCATCATGTTTATTTTTATGAGATTCACAAGAATGGTAAAATAAATTCATTAACCTCAATAGGATATAAAATTTATTTCCATTTTATACAATTGATTTCATGTGAGGGTGTTCAAGTCTTTTTGTGAAAACATGTATCATTATTTAAAATCAAAACATAAGTTTCGTCATAAAATCGTCAAGCCCAAACACATCAAAAATAAAACATCATGATATCACATCTATCATCAAAAGACTATCAAGAAATTCATACATAGATGTACATGCACTATGTCATCTTAATATGTCATGAGAATGTCATCTTAATTCGTCATAAAAATGATTAAACCAAAAACATCTTAATCCAAAATGAGAGTATCAAATCAACATTTACTTCAAAAACTCATGCATGACATAAAATCATCAAAATATACATGCATGGATTAATCCTAAGTATTATCACATATCATATAACTATAATCCATAATGTTGCATACATCATTCAACATTTCATCATTGCATACATTATACCAAAACATTTCAAGCCATGCAAGCCATAAATACAAAGAAATCATGTCATGAAGGATAAAATCATTTGAATACCAAAAGACATGATTCATATAGTAAATATCTTCTTTAAATAAAATATCAAGAAAAATCATAGGAGTACAAAGTAGAGATTTTGTTTTAAAAGAAAAATCAAGTAATAACTCCAAGAACTCACAAGGAAAAATCATGATTCATTTAGAAAATCTCATCTCAAGAGAATATCAAGTAAAATCGTAGAAGATCGATTAATGAGAAATTTTGATTTATAATAAAATATCATGTATCGAATGTCGAGAAATCAAAATGATGATTTATATAAAAAATATCACAAGTTATATTCAAGAGAAAAATCATCAAAGGTAATCTCATGTTATTCCAAGAAATCAATATCATGATTTTGATAAAACTTATTTCAAATTTAAGTCATCAAAATCATCAAAATATCAACATTACTTTCAAGAGATTCAAAATGGTATACATAGATTTATTATAATAAACATCAAGATCAATATGATAGAGAAAATTAATTTTTCAAGGAAAAAATATTTTCCTCTTTTTAGTTGTTTCAATTCATATGATTTTTTTCACTTATACCAAATAAAAACATGTATAATATTTAAAACCGAAAGTGTAAGATTTATTACAACAAAGATTAATAAGGCACTTTCATTATGGTAAAAATCAATAATCCATAAATCACAAGATTCATATGCATAATTTTGAAATTCATTAAGCATGATCATTATGCATGACACTAAAACATGGTTTCAAAATGTTTAATATTTTCATTACATCATTATGCAATGGTTTCATTGAACATAATTTTGAATGATTCTTATAGATAACTAAAACTTCTTTAGTTTTAATTTATGTGATTGATTTTATATTAGCATGCTCAAGTTTTGTTCTTATGTCAAAAAACATACATCATGTTTGAAAACCAAAGACAAAGTTTAAAAAAAAATCATCAAACCTTCCATATAAAAACCATGCATCATCATTGAAAGTTAATATGGAAATCATCAAAATACACATTCTTGCTTCTCAAGCACATATATATGATTATTTAAATCTAACATTTTATTCTATTAACATAAAACATACAATTTTCAAGAAAAATATTTATTCAAAAAAAAATAGAAAATACATCATGGAAAACATCAAGTAATTTCAAAATAATTCAAGAGAGTTGAGTTACTTACCTTGAAGTGAAGCCGTCGTCAAAGCCCAATTAAGCCTTTTCACCTTTAGAAGTTCTTGATTCATCCTTGGGTGCCTTCCTTTTCTTTGGCCTCTTCCTCCGTTCAAGTTCATTGTTCATTTTAGATTTATGTTTAATGAACTTATTAAGAGTTAGTGTTGAAGTTCAAGTTCATCATTGTCCTCATCACTTGAGTCATCGCTCAAGGGGTATTCAATTGTCAGGAGTTCCAAATCCTTCCTATTCTTTGGAAGGTGGTTCAAGTGTTCATTGTGTTCATCATGTGCATTGCACCATTTCATATGTCATCAACGAGCGATAAGTTCTTCAAGTGGAAAAATATTTAAAATTTTTTGTTTCTTGTATTCTAAAGTAACTTTTGATTCCCAAATTTTAGAAAGTGATCGTAAAACTTTACTAACAAGTTCAAAATTTGAGAAACATTTGCCAAGAGTTTGTAAACCATTGGCGACATCCGTAAAGCGGGTGTACATGTCAACAATGGTTTTTTAAAACTTCATTTGAAAAAGCTCGAAATCATGCATTAAAATGTTAACTTTCGAGTCTTTGACTCTACTAGTTCCCTCGTGTGTGATTTCAAGTGTTAGCCAAATATCAAAAGCCGTTTTGCACGTAGAAATCCGATTGAACTCATTTTTTGTCTAAAAGCAAAATAAGGCATTCATAGCCTTTGCGTTTAAAAGAAAACATCTTCTTCTCCAAATCATTCCAATGGTTCATTGGGAGAGAAGACATTTCATATCCATTTTCGACTATGTGCCATAAATTCAAATCCAAAGAAAGTAAGAAAACTCTCATTCGAGTTTTCCAACAAGTGTAGTCCGATCCGTTAAACAACGGTGGATGAACAACCGATAAGCCCTCTTGAAAGCCATAAAGAGCCATTTCTATTTGGTGTTAAACCAAAGTAGAAAACCATGGCTATGATACCAATTGTTAGGATCGGAGCAGCACTAAGAGGGAGGGGGGTGAATTAGTGCAGCGGATTAAAACTTTGGTTTTTAAAAAATCTTTCGTATGATAAGAGCGGAACATGACAAGCTTAATCTTGAAAGCGTATTCTTAAATATGCGTAGCAAAAGTAATAAGGAACTAAAGCATATAAGAAGGTTTGCAATAATGTAAATAGCAATAATGAAATGCAAACCAAGGATCACGCCGATTTTAGAGTGGTTCGGTCAAATGACCTACTCCACTTGCGAGGCCCCTCTTCGATGAGGCTCCCACCTTCCACTTGCAAGTCTCTTGAAATGGAAGGGTAAATACCCCTCTTATAACTCTTTACAAGTGGTTCACTCTCTTACAGATTTTCGAGAAGAGATGAGGTGAACACTAGCAAATTGAAAAGAAGACAAGCTAACACTTTTCTAAGACCTTTCTCTCAAACTCTTGCTGCTCAAAAAGTTGTGTTCTCAGCTAAGATTTGAGGGGTATTTATAGGCCTCAAGAGGATTCAAATTTGGGCTCCAAAATTCAAATTCTCTTTGGGTTCCCGATGCTGGCGGTGCCACCGCCCAGCCAAGCGGTGCCACCGCCTGGCGCTCGGGTGCTGGGCGGTGCCACCGCCCAGCCCAGGAGGTGTCACCGCCCAGCACTCGGGTGCTGGGCGGTGCCACCGCTCAGCCCAGGCGGTGCCACCGCCCACCGGTGTTTTCAGCCCACTACCTCTGGTGTTTTTCACCCTTTGCCTATAGTGTTTTTCACCCTCTGGTGTTATAGGCCCCTACTTGGGTTATAGGATTAATACCTAATCCTAACCCTAATTAACATGCTAACTACGAATTTTAAAGACATTATATAAGCTATTACAAAGTCCATAAGTCAAGACTTCTTCCCATGAGCTTCGTGAACTTTCGGCGGTCTTAGATAAACTCTGGAAACCATTCTGCGGACTCCGACAAGCTCTTAAACTTCACGATTTGATCTTGGCGAGTTCCAACGAGCTTCTTGGCAAGCTCCGATCTTTCTCGGCAAACTCTGCGAACTTCCCACGAACCTTCCGTGAGCTTCAAAAAACCCCAACAAGCTCCCTACTCATTCTCGACTAGTTCCGAAGCCGGTGTTCCGACGATCCTTGGGACTTCGTCGAACTCTTGAACTCCCAACGAATTCTTCGTGCTTGACTCCGCACTTTGTTTCGCTTTTATGTCTTCATCGTTATCGTAGTTAATCCTGCACATGCAAAGCCAAAACTCTACTCCGATCTAGACAAGTTATTACAAGCGTGAATCGACATTCCGTTGCCCGCGCACGTCATTGGTTGGCGTTTTCGTCCGATTCTTTCAGCAAGATCGTCCTCTCTTGCAGCTTGTTGCCCAATCGGCGGTTGACCTCTGCAACCCCGATATCCTTGGTGCAATTCTGCTCTCCATAGCCCGATGCCCGACGTCCGAAGCCTTCTACCGTCCAATATCCTGACGTGATCTCCTCCGGCGCAATGTCAATTCCTCCTGCGTTAACTATCTAATTCTGATCGAGTAGACCTACATCACTCAAAATGCAGTTAAACATCTAAACACAATCAATTAGTTTCATCATCAAAATCCGAGATTCAACACCAATGACATGCCGGACAACATGATTCATGCTTAGTAATAATTTTCTAGATCGAAGTATATTTTATGTGTTCAGGATTAACTATAATAGCAAGGTATAAAGCAAAATGAAGTCCTAGAGTCAAGAAAACGATTTCGTTGGGAGTTCGAGAGTTTGTCGGAAGTCTGGATGTTCATCGAAAGTTCTACAGGAATTGGTTGAGAAGTCCAGGACCTTGCTAAAGAAGCTCATCAGAACTCTCTATGAAGATTGTCATGAAGTTCAGGAGCTTGCTGGGAGTCCGCTGAAATATTGTCGAGAGATCGTTGGAAGTTCGTCGGAAGATCACTGGAAGCTCACCAGAAGAAACCAGGACTTACGGACTTTGTTTAGCTTAGTAAATATCTTAAAATTCATAGTTAGTACATAATTGGAATTACAATTAGGCCAACCCAATTAGGGGACAGTTGAGCTAAGTTTGGGCTGTGTTAGGCCAAGAGAAAGACCCAAATAGTGACCAAACAGGTGAAACCATCGTGGCATAGTCTCCGAGACTATGTCAGGCGGTGGTACCATCAGTTTGGGTGGTGGTACCACCCAGACTCAATCTCTGAGACTATTTGGGCGATAGTACCACCAGTCTGGGTAGAGGTACTGCCTAGTGTCAAGCTGTAGGTGGCGGTACCACCCAGTGCAAGCGGTGGTACCGCCCATAACCAAAAATTTCGGGGGTTTAAATTTTGGGCTCCAAATTTGAATCCATTTGGAGCCTATAAATACCCCAACTATTCATGCATGGATAAGCAAGAAATATTGAGCAAAACCCTATGATTCTAAAGTTGTAAACCTTAGAAAGTTAAGTTCCCTCCTCCTAAAGTTTAGAGAGAGTTCTAAGGGAGGTGTAAGAGGGATACCTTATAAAAGAGGGTTGTAAAAGATTGTCTCCTAAAACTGTGAAAAGGAGAAGAGGGGTGTAAAAGGGTAGTTGGTCTTTGCCCATTGAAAAAAGACCAATAGTGGATGCCGGTGGCATCGACGGAAGAGGAATCGATGAAGTGGATGTAGGTCACGACGATCGAACCACTATAAAAATCTGGTTTGCATTTCTCTTATGTAATTTACTTTACTACAAACCACTTTACTTGCTTTATATCCAGTATGCTCTTTCGCATGCTTTTAAGGTTAATACCTTTACGAAATGGTTTTTCATCGGAAATGAATTTAATTACAGTGAAGTTTTGAACCGATGTAATTTTTACCGCTGCACTAATTCACCCCCCCTCCCCCTGTTAGTGCTGACTCTTTTCCTAATATAAGAAAAGTACCATTACTAAGTTGTTTAATTTGTAAGCCTAAAAAGAAGTTTACTTTACCCATTGGACTCATTTTAAACTCTTGACTCATGCTTTTGGCAAATGATTCACATAATGATTCATTTGTGGAACAAAAAATAATGTCATCCACATAAATTTGAATAATAAGAAAATTATTTTCAAATTTTTTGATAAACAATATAGTATCGACCTTTGCCTTTAGAGAAATTATTTTAAATAAGAAAAGAGCTAAGTTTCTCATACCAAGCCCTTAGGGCTTGTTTTAAACCATAGAGAGCTTTAGTTAATTTACACACATGATTAGGGAACTTATCATTTTCAAATCTAGAAGGTTGTTCAACATAAACTTTTTCAAAAATAAAGCTATTAAGAAAATCACTTTTAACATTCATTTGAAACAACTTAAAATTATTACTACTAGCATACTAAGGAGCATCCTTATGGTTTCTAATCGTGCCATAGGAGTGAAGGATTCTTGAGTAAGGATGTTTTAGATGAATATGCATTCAAGTTGTTATTTGGAGGAGAGGGTTCATTTAAATTCAAAGCATCAAAATCAAGATCATCATCAAACTAATTTTTCTTAAATTTGAAACTTCATTAAAGACAACATGAATAGATTCTTCTATAACTAAAGTTCTTTTGTTAAAAATACGAAATACTTTAGAAATAGAAGAATAGCCAAAAAATATTCTTTCATCGAATTTTGCATCAAACTTTCCTAAGGCATCTATTTTGTTCAAGATAAAATATTTACAACCAAAAACTTTAAAATATGAAACATTGTGTTTTTTGTTGTTCCACAACTCATAAGGAGTTTTAGAAAGTAATGGTTTTACTAGAACCCTATTCATGACATTGCATGCCGTATTTACAGCTTTGGCCCAAAAATATTTAGGTAGGCTATATTCATTTAATATGGTTCTTATCATTTCTATAAGTTTCTATTTTTTCTTTCCATTACTCCATTTTATTGAGGATTTCTTAGAGTAGAGAAATTATGATTGTATCCATTAGATTCACAAAATTCTTGGAAATCACGATTTTGAAATTTACCACTGTGATTACTTCGAATTGATGTAATCATAAAACCCTTTTCATTTTGAACAAGTTTATAGAACTTAGAAAAATACTTAAAGCAATCATTTTTGTGTGCCAAAAAGTAAGTCCAAGTATATCTACTATAATCATCCACAATGACAAAGGCGTATTTGCTACCTCCTAGGCTTGATATAGTAATTGATCCGAACAATTCCATATGGATCAATTGCAATGGTCTAGAGGTGCTTATTTGGTTCTCTGGTTTGAAACTACCTTTTATTTGTTTTCCTAGTTGACATGCATCACACATATTGTCTTTAACAAACTTAATGTGAGGAATTCCTATTACAAGTTCTTTAGATGAGATTTGAGAGATTAGTTTCACGCTAACATGACCTAATCTCCTATGCCAAAGCCAAGCATCATCATTCAAAACCAAAACACATATTTCAATACAAAGTTCATCAATGTCAATAGTGTATACATTATTTTGTTTTAGGGTAATCATAGATATGTTTTTGTATGGTTTTTCAATAATGCAAGCATTGAATTCAAATCTAATGATGTATCATTTATTACGCAATTGACTAATGCTCAAAAGGTTATGTTTTAAGCCATCAACTAATAACACATCTTCAATAAAGAAGTTGGATTTGTTACCTGTGGTTCGTTTGCCAATGATTTTACCCTTGTTGTTATCTCTGAAGGTGACATATCATTCGTCTAGGCTAGTGAGCTTAGAAAATTGTGATAGATCTCCGATCATATGCCTTGAGCATCCACTATCAAGGTACCATCTCTTGCTCCTAGCTTGTGATGGTACATTTTTCTACAAAAAAAAAATGATATTTAGGTACCCATTTGACCTTGGGTGCCTCAAAAATCGATCTACATAGCTTATCATGTTGCATTGAATCATTTGAGGTTCTTTTAGGAACTCAAATCAATTTATGTGGATTATATCTCTTAAGTGGACATTCATAAGCAACATGTCGAGTTTGCAACAAAAGTTACATTTGGTGTGAGGTGATACATGTAAGGTAGGAGGGTCTTTAACAAAGGTGGTCGGATTTTGGTGAGAGCTACTCATAAATCCGATTCCGCCTCTCCTATAAACATGACCCTTATTGGCAAGGATCATGTTCAAGGACTTACTACCAACCTCAAATTTTTCTAAGGTTTCCTTAAGTAGCAAGTTTTCCTTTTAAAGTATTTCTAGTTCATCACATTTCGTACAAGAGCTAAAATATCATTGTGCTTAACTTTTAATCTATCAAAATCACTAATAAGAGAAGCATTCTCTTTTTTTAATAATTTATATTTTTTACTAATTAATTTGCATTCATCAAATAAATCATAAAAATTATTTAATAGTTCATCAAAGGATAAACTTGCATCAAGTGAACTACTCACTTCATCTCTAATAGCCATTAGCGTATAGTGAGCAACTTGCTCGGTGTTGGTAGGCTCCTCTTCTTTGGATGCACTTAAGTCATCCCAAGTTGCTTTAAGAGCCTTCTTCTTTTTTGGTGGCTTCTTCTTTGCTTGGGGACATTCACTCTTGAAGTGTCCCGACTTCTTGCATTCATAGTATATCACTTGTTCTTTCTTAGGTTCAAATTTATTTTTAGTGTCATTTTTAAATTTATTTCTTTTTATGATTTTTTTAAACTTTTTTGTCAAGAGTGCCAAGTCATCATCAAAGTCCTCATCACTTGAATTTTCTTTCAAGTGGTCTTCTTGAGTTCTTAGTGTCATATCCTTCCTGTTCTTTGGAAGGTTGTTCTCAAGCTCTTTATAAGCATTACAAGTCATCTCATAGGTCATTAGTGACCCGATTAGTTCTTCAAGAGGAAAGTTATTTAAATCTTTGGCCTCTTAAATGGCTGTGACTTTAGGGTCCCAACTCTTTGGAAGGGATCTTAAGATTTTATTAACAAGATCAAAATCCAAAAAAAATTTACCAAGTCCTTTTAGACCATTGACGACATCCGTAAATCAGGTGTATATGTCTCCAATGGTCTCACTCGATTTTATTCAAAACAACTCATAAGTATGGACTAAAAGATTAATTTTCGACTCCTTTACTCTACTAATGCCTTTGTGAGTCACTTCGAGTGTGTACCATATATCAAAAATTGTTTCACAAATAGACACTCAATTGAATTCGTTTTTATCTAAAGCACAAAACAAAACATTCATAGCCTTGGCGTTTAAAGTGAAAGTCATCTTCTCCAACTCATTCCAATCGTTCATTGGAAGATAATACTTTTGAAAACCATTTTCGATAAAGTTCTATAGCTCAAAATCTATTAAAATTAGGAAGATCCTTATTCTAGTCTTCAAATATGTGTAATCCATCCCATTGAACATAGGCGGACGTGTAATTGAATGACCCTCTTGGTTGCCGACAAATGCCATCTCTCTTGGGTTTTAAACTAAATGAGAGTGAACCTTGCTTTGATACCAATTGTTAGGATCGAGAGTGGCACTAAGAGGGGGGGGGGGGAGTGAATTAGTACAGCAAAAAATTCTTTGATTTCGTATAAAGTTTATCTCGATTCAAATCGTTTCCGAAAGATATTGAACTTAAAATTTTCGTAAGAATGTAAGGAGAAGCTCAAGGAGGTTTGTAGTAAAGTAAATTGCACAAAAGGAAAAGCAAACTAGAATTTAGAGTGGTTCGGTCAATGAGACCTACATCCACTTTGGATTCCTCCTCTATCGAGGTTACCGACGTCTACTAAAGGCCTTCCCTCAATAGGCGAAGACCAACTACCTTTTAAAGCTCTTTCTCCTTTTGTCGGGTTTAGGAGATAACCCTTACAAGTGTCACTCCTCTTTCTTGGATGGTTACAAGGCTAAGAGACGGAGGAGGATAACTCTTCTCACTTTTATAATACTTTTCACACCCCAAACACTTAGAATTTTTCACATATATAATAATACTTTGTTACCCTTTCATGCATTTATAGGCCCCAATGGCTTTAAAAAATGGAGCCACAAAGTGTCTCATCCTGGATTTTTGGGGTACTAGTGGTACCACCAAAATTACTAGGCAGTACTACTGCCTGTAGTCTGACATTGGACGGTATCATCGCTTGATAAAGCTCGAAGACCGAGCTCTGGTGGTGCCACCGCATGACAGGGGTGGTATCACCGTTGGCAGCATTAACTGCCAGTGGTATCACCACCCAGTCTTGGTTGTACCACCGCTCAGACCACCTAGGAGATTGGGTCACCAAGCGGTACCACCACCGGCCATGTTTTCACGGGCGGAATGGGCTGTCTAATCTGGCCCAATTCGGTCATGTTAAGGGTCTAATTGGCCCCTAATTAAGTCAGTGGGATTACCTCACAATTCTAACTCAATCTACTATCTAACTACAATAACTAAGATATAATTAAAGCACTCTTGTTCTGGTACGTCAATTGCTCTTCCAGCGAGCTTCGACGATCTTCCGGCGAACTCTCGGCAATGTTTTGATAGACTCGCGGTAAGCTCCCGGACTTTATGACAAACTTCTTGGTGAGTTCCAATAAGCTTCTTTGGCAAGCTCTTGGACTTCTTGGCTAGTTTTGGTAGAACTTCCGACGAACCTCTGAACTTCCAACGAACTCTCAAACTCCCGACGAACTCTCAAACTCCCAATGAAATCTCGATCTTGACTCTGGCACAACACCTTTTTTATGTCTTACTACTATCGTAGTTAATCCTACATACTTTTCTTAACATATAGATTAGATCAAATAATTTATAATTAATTTCATCATCAAAATATGAGATTCAACAAAGAGGATGATGAGCCGAATAATCGGACAAAACATCGATGAACTAATGACATGTTGGATAATATTTGATTAGCTTAGTATTAATAATCTAGATCAAAGTAGTTTTTATATGTGCAGGATTCACTATGATAGCAATCAAGGCATAAAGCAAAATGAAATCCCAGAGTCAAGAACGCGATTTCATTGGGAGTTTGAGAGTTCGTAAGAAGTTCAGATGTTCGTCAGAAGTTCTGTCGGAATAGACTAAGAAGACTAGGAACATGTTGAAAAAGCTTGTCGGAACTCACCAAGAAGATCATCATGAAGTCTAGGAGCTTGTCGGGTGTCTGCTAAAACATTGCCAAGAGATCGTTGGAAGTTCGTTGGAAGATCGTCGGAAGCTCGTCGGAAGAAACCAAGACTAACCGGAATGGATTTGCTTAGTATATGCCTTAGAATTCATAGTTAGCCCATAATTGGGATTGGAATTGGGCCAACCCAATTAGGGGCTAGTTGAGCCCACGTATGGACTGAGTTTGGCCCAATAAAAGACCCAAACAGTGACCCAACAAGTGGCACCATCATGGCACAATCTCCGAGACTATGTCAGGCGGTGCTACTACCCAGTGTTAGTGTCAGGCGGTGGTACCACCAGTACCGCCCAGACATAGTCTCTGAGAGACTATCAAGCGGTTGTACCACCCAGTGTTAGTGCTATAAGCGGTGGTACCACCCAACACAGGCGGTGGTACCACCAAGACCTAGGAAACCCAAGATGAGACCTATTTTGGCTCTAATTTTGAAGCCAATCGAGAGCTATAAATGCCCCTTCTTATCTTTATCTTGTAAGAGGTAGAGAAGTGATAAGAATTGATCCAAAACTATAGTGAAATAGCTTGCAAAAGTTGAGAGTTCACCTCCATAGTTTCTAAGTGTGAAAATTTGTAAAAGGAGAGTGAGCCACTTGTGAAAGTTCTGTAAAGGGGGGATTGATCTTTGTCCTTTAAGAAAGATCAATAGTGGAAGCTAGTGACCTCATTAGAGGAGGTATCAGGAGTGGATATAAGTCGGACGACCGAACCACTATAAAATTAGCATGTTCTTCTCTGGTTTACATTTCTATTATTGACATTTACATACTGCAAACTATTTGACTTACTTATTCATTATGCTTCCATATGCTCTCAAGTCAAGTACATTTCCATTATGGTTTTTCATCGTACGAAGTTTTTCAGAGTTTTTCAAAATCGTTGTTTTTACCCACTACACTAATTCACCCCCATCTTAGTGCCGACTCGTTCCTAATAGTTGGTATTAGAGCCACATTTTTCTCATTTAGTTTAATACCCAAAGAGAAATAACTCTTTTCAGCTTTCAAGAGGGTTACTCTTTCATTCGTCCTCCCATGTTCAATGGGATGGACTACACATATTAGAAAACTCGAATGAGAGTTTTCTTGCTTTCGTTGAATCTCGATTTATGGAATATAGTAGAATTTAATTTTCAAAAGTCTTCTCTTCCAATGAACGATTGGAATGAGATGGAGAATAAGACTTTCTCTTTAAATGTAAAGGCTATGAATGCCTTATTTTGTGCCTTAGACAAAAATGAATTTAATCATGTTTCTACTTACGAAACGACTTTCGATATTTGGCACATTCTCGAAATCACATACGAAGGCACTAGTAGAGTAAAGGATTCTAAGATAAATCTTTTGATGCATGATTTTGAGTTGTTTCAAATGGAACCAAGCGAGACTATTGGAGATATGTATACCCATTTTACGGATATCATCAATAGTCTAAAAACTCTTCGTAAAAGTTTTTCGAACGTTGAACTTGTGAACAAAATTTTATGATCTATTTTAAAAAATTGGGACTCTAAAGGAATGGCCATTCATGATGCCAAAGATTTGAATACTTTTTCGATCAAAGAACTTATCGGGTCTTTGATGACCTATGAAGTGACCAATGTAGCACATGATGAACTTGAGAATAACCTTCTAAAGAACATGAAGGATTTTACACTTAGAACAAAAGAAGACCACTCGAGCGAAAGCTCAAGTGATGGTGAACTGGAACTTCTCACAATAAAGATTAAAAAGTTCTTAGAATAAGAATAAAAAATTAAAAGTAAACTTAAAAAGAATGCAACTACTTACTATGAATGCAAGAAGAAAAAGCACTTTGGGACAAAACGAGTACCTCCGAAGACGAGGAGCAAACCAACAAGGGCAAGGTGGCGAACTGCGATATGACATCTTTCGTCAACGAGGTAAACAGCTCAAATGAAACCCCTTTACTTTACTTAGAAATTACATGATGCTTTTCATGAGTTATTTTTTTAATTTAGAAATAAAAAATTTTATTGGGATCATGCTAGTAATTTTGAAATCGATAATTGCATGTTTTATGAAAATACAACAAAATGTTAATTCTATGCAAGTTTTAAGAAGCAATAATGATTTTTATATTGCCTTTCAATTATAAATGATGATGGATGGCTTTTGTATGAAAAACTAAGCATGAAAAATTAGATTCACCTAACAAAAAATTGCATAACTATAGCAAACAAAATGATTTTGATGGAAAATGCTTTATGAAATTATGCTTGATGTTTTAATGATGTAATGAAGTAATAATGTGTATCTTGATGATTTCTATATTGTTTTTTTATTTTGATTGAAAATACTTTTTGTTCAATGAAACCATGCTTGATGATTTGAAATCATACTTAATGAGTTTATTGTTTGAAAATGTGCATGTTATACCTTGAAAACTTGAAACCATATTTTGGTATCATGCATGCCCAAGTAATGATGTTTTAAAATTTTTTACTGTTTTGGTATTATGCCCAAAGTAATGATGCATAATGATCATGCTTAATGAGTTTTTTTCGAAATTATGCATGATAATTCTTATGATTTATGGATTATCGATCTTTGCCATAATGAAAGTTCTTTTTCATTTTAAATGTTAATGCTTCTTTTTATTACAAATTTGGGCATATGAAATCAATTACATAAAATAAAACACATAAAAGGGAAAATATATTATCATTAGAATCAAAATAATAAATCAAATCACTTGTTTAAAATAACTTGAGCGATCTTTAATCTTATAGCAATCCATATATGTTGCTTTCATTTAATTTTTTGAAAAGTGATTTTGATGAAGATTTTGGATTCCTTTTCATATGATTTGTTTTAATAATGAGATATATTTTATATGAAATATTCTTTTCTTGATTCACGTATGATTTAATTGTTTAAGAGAAGATTTATCTAAATGAATCTTGATTCTTGACATTAATAATTTGAGATTTATTTGAATCAAGATATCTTATTTGATCTCCTATGATTTTATTCATTATTTATTAAAAAGAGATTTATAAAGAGGAATCATTCACGAATTTGATCTTTCATATTAATATCCTTCATGCCATAATTTTTATATGACTCTTACTATTTTCTTGGTAATTTATTTAAAGAGGAGATTTTTTTTAATCATGATTTTTTTAATTATAACTTGAGATCTTTCATTAATATATAAATCATGACTTTGACAACTTGAGATTCTTATGAATTAAGATTGTTTAATATGTTTCTTCTTTTTTATATCCAAAAGAATCATAATTTGTCTCTTGATATTCATAATTTGTCTTCAAGAATTGTATACCTCATCACCATGTTAATTTTTTTCTTGATATATTTCATGTGTTGATTTGATAAATGATGAATGTTTGGTACCAACAATCATGAAGTGATAAATACTTAAAACTTTAATATCTTAGTATCATGTATGATATACTCATAGTGATGATTGATTTATTTGTATCATGCATGAAGTAAGGATGCAAATGTAAGGGTTTGAAATTATGCATGTTTTAATTTGAAACTATAATGATGCACAAACATATTGAAATAAAATTGATACTTTACATTTGTCATAATTTAAAAATTGATGAATTTCACCATTGTATAATTATTCCCCTCTTTTTGCCAATGACAATGGGGGAGAAAGAATTGCTAGTATGCACATCTCAAAAAAGAAAGATTTGCTAGCTTGCACAATTCAAGAGAAGCAAAGATTACTAACTTGCCTATTTCAAGAAGCAAAAGTTACTTTCTTGAACATCTCATATATTGCTAGCTTATACCTTCTAAAATGATGGAAAAATTTGCTAGCTTGTATATTGTAAAACTTGCTATCTTACTACCTTGCACAAAATTCACTAGCTTTGATGCAAAATTTGTTACCTTGCTTCATGTAAAACATTGCAATCTTACTATCTTGCATAATTTTTTAAAAACTTGCTAGTTTGAACATTGTAAAAGAAGCAAAAATTGCTAGCTTGCACTTCTCAAAAGAGAAGAAAGAAAATTACTACCTTGCATGATGATAAAACTTAAGATTATGTTTATTATGCAATGATTTGAAAATATATCTAAACACTTGATAGTTAAACTTCTCCTTTTTATTGATGACGAAGGGGAGGAAGTATAATGATGTTATGCATAAGTTTATGATAACATGTTGCTTGGATTTTTGAATCCAGGAATTCTATCAATATGACATATTGATAGAGGGAGTTAAAGTTAACTCCGTCATCAATTGGTTGTCATCATTAAAAAAGGAGAGATTGTTAAATCTCATATTTTGATGATGAAACCAATTGATAGTGTTTATGATTTGATTTATATTTTGAGTGATGTAGAATGCTTTGATCAGGGAGAGACAATTAAAGTAAGAAGAATCATATTGGGTCGGAGAAAAACATGTCAGAAGATTGGACGTCAAGTCAAAAGATCAGTTGACGTATCGACAGAAGGCTTCGGGCCATGAGTACAAGCATCGGGCTAAGAAGAGCAAATATTGTGCTAAGGAAATCGGAGTTGCGGAGGTCAACTGGCTGATTGGGCAATAGGCTGCAAGAGACGACGATGAACCGAATAATCATATGAAGCGTCAATGAACCAATGACATACCGGACAACATTTGATTAGCTTAGTATTAATTATCTAGATCGAAATAGATTTTATATGTATAGGATTAACTATAATAGTGATCAAGGCATAAAGCAAAATGAAGTCTCGGAGTCAAGAACGTGATTTCATTGGGAGTTTGAGTATTCGTCGGAAGTCCGGATGTTCATCGAAAGTTCTATCGGAATTGACTAAGAAGACCAAGAGCCTGCCGAAGAAGCTTATCAGAACTCGCCAAGAAGATCATCTTGAAGTTTAGGAACTTGTTGGGAGTCTACTGGAACATTGCCGAGAGATCATTGAAAGTTCGCCGAAAGATCACTAGAAGCTCGCTAGAAGAAACCAAGACTAACCAGAACATATTTGCTTAGTGTATACCTTAGAATTTGTAGTTAGTACGTAATTGGGATTGGAATTGGGTCAACCCAATTAGGAGCAAGTTGGGCCCATGTATGGACTATGTTGGGCCCAATGAAAGGCCCAAACAGTGACCCAATAGGTGGCACCGTCGTGGCACGGTCTCTAAGACTATATCAAGCGGTGGTATCGCCCAGTTTCAGTGTTGCAGGCGATGGTACCACCAGGACCCAGGAAACCTAAGATAAGATATTTTTTAGCTCTAATTTTGAAGCCAATTAAGGGTTATAAATACCCCTTACTTCTCATCTGGTAAGAGGTAGAGAAGTGAGAAGAACTGATTCGAAACTATAGTGAAATAGCTTGCAAAAGTTGAGAATTCACCTCTATAGTTTCTTAAGTATGAAAGTTTGTAAAAGGAGAGTGAGCCACTTGTGAAAGTTTTGTAAAGGGGTGATTGATCTTTGTCCTTCAAGAAAGATTAATAGTGGAAGTCGGTGACCTCATTAGAGGAGGTATTAGGAGTGGATATAGGTCGGATGACCGAACCACTAAAAAATTATCATGTTCTCCTCTGGTTTGTATTTCTATTATTGCTAGTTATATACTACAAACTATTTTACTTATTCACTATGCTTACATATGCTCTCAAGTCAAGTACATTTCTGATATGGTTTTTCATCGTATGAAGTTTTTCAAAGTTTTTTAAAACCATTAATTTTACCCGCTGCACTAATTCACCCCCCCCCTCTCTTAGTGCCGACTCATTCTTAACAAAATATTAAATGTTAGCACTACTAGAATGTTAAATATGGCTACAGGGAAGTTATAGGTTAAATGTTGAAGCTTGAAAGATAAAATTATAGCTTGAAAATGAGCCGAAGGCAGTGCACCAATGGTAGCATCGACAAAGCACACTGCCCATATGCGATAGCACCACCTAGTTGGTGGTACCACCGCCCGAATCCATGCCTTATTAAAGGGCTTTTAGGGTCGATGGTAGATCCACCCCCAAACCTTCCTCCACCTCTCCTCCATATCTCTAAACCCTTCTCCACTTCTCATTCTCTTTGCTCTTCCTCTAGAAACAAAAAAAAACCCTTCTATTCTACAAATCTAAGGATCAATCTCAATTCTCCAAGAGATCACTACAAGGGTAATTCTTAAAACTTTTCTCTCAATTCATTGATTGATTTTGCTTCTTATATGTAGTTCTGTCATTGATAATATATAGTTCTTATGACACTAAGAAGATCCTCAAAGGACAAAGGAAAGAGGAGATTAGATAAAACCTTTGATTCTATACACTTTGATTCCCTTCAACGTGCCCTTAAATTCCCAACATTTGAATCTAGAAGTGTACATAAGGGAAAATATATAGATCTAGAAGAATTGAGTGATTTGGAACCAATTCAATGGTTCGCTAACTTAGATGTTCTTCCAATTCTTCAAATTAGTGAACCTATATATCCTGGACTTGTTCGATTGTTTTATAATAATTTGCATATGGAGGAACATGATAGGATATCCACATATCTTTTGGGGCATCATATACCTATTACAGATAGCATAATTTGTAATTTTATAGGAATTCCTAGAAAAAAAAAAAGGTTGCTACTTTAGAGGACAATGGGACATTAAATTAGTTAGAGTTACATATTCGGAGGCGTTAGGCACTATCTTTGAAAACTCAAATTTGTCTATCGTTCCAAAAAGTTATGAATATTTGCTACCTTTCAACATAAAATTACTTCATCACATCATGATAAGTATTCTACTTCCAAAACAGCACCATCATGATGAAATTAGTCAAATAGAATTAGAAACAATGTATTAGATTATGGTAGAACATGATAACTATTTTGGATATTTGATACAACAAAATATGATTGAATTGTCAACGAAAGATATGATGCTTCCATATGGTGGATTGTTGTCAGAACCCTTGTAGATTCTAAACTTGGGGTTGATCTCTTTAAGAGATTGGCTTCTTTGGAACTCTATAAGGGTTCCTCCCTCCAAATTGCTGCTCAAAGACTGCAAAAAAGATTCATCTATTGCTTATGAAAAGAGGAGGAATACATGACTATTTATAGGGCTTCTAAACCCTAACTCCTAATAGGACTCCTACTCAAGACTCCTATTCCTTTACAACTCCTAATTCTTCTCTAAGAAACAACCTCCTAACCCTAGCCAGCCTCTTCACCTCTTTAATAGGGATCAGCTTAGATAAGTTTTACATAAATGTCTCTCTCAAATAGGACTCTCCTAGCTAGAGTCCTAACAGACCCATCCTCTTCAAATTAGCCTTATCCTCGAGGCTAACGATTCATGAATTCTGAAAATTTGATCTTTAAGTCATTATAGTTCTCCCAAGTGGCATCTTCTATTGGTAGGTTTGTCCACTATATTAGGACTTCAGTAGTGGGTCATCGTCGTCAAGTCACGATCCATCGATCAATAATGGCACTTGGCTGGGTCTGAAGTTCTCCTTGGGTAGTCATATTTGGTGGATGGCTTTGGACTATCTTCAAGCACCTATTTACAACTTTTGTCTGGCCGTCGATTTATGGGTGATATGCCATACTCCTTTTCAATTTAGTACCCTACATATGGAATAACTTTGTCCAAAATCTGCTCATGAAGATGCAAGTAGAATTTGTTATAAGCACAATGCATCCCTTATAGCGTAATTCTTTTAAGTCCCAATTGTAATGAGCCACGGAGCTTGGTGCTTCCTCCAATTTTTTTTATAATCTTACTAGTCTCCGGATCTTCTTGCCATTCCCTCTTAATATCCTTAAGGAAGTCACTAATCGAAAGTAAAATGACTAAAAATTTAGCTTACTTAGGCAGCCGTGAAAGTGCATCTACAACAACATTCTCTTTTTCCTTTTTGTAAGTTATTTCATAATCATATCCAAGAAGCTTTGTTACCCATTTTTGTTGCTCAGGGGAAGATATCTTCTGCTCCAAGAAATATTTTAGGCTTTTATAATCGGTCTTGATTTGAAAACATCGTCCGATCAAGTACGATCTCCACCTCATTGCTGCGTGCACAATGACGAGCATCTCCTTATCATATGTTAACATGTTTTGATAGGAGGGATGTTAGGATCAAGATGTCGGCACTAAGAGGGGGGGTGAATTAGTGCAGTGGTAAAATAATGTCTTAAAAAACTTTCGTATGATAAAAACTGATTTCGACGAAAATCGAATTCGAAAACTTAACTTGAAAGCATACATAATGAATTAAAGGCAGTAAGCACTTAAGGAAGTTTGCAGTAAGGTAATAACAGGAATGAAATGCAAACCAGAGAACATGGCAGTTTTAGAGTGGTTCGGTCAACGTGACCTACATCCACTTCCGGCTTCCTCCTCTAACGAGGTCACTAGCGTCGACTTGAGGCCTTCCTTCAATAAGCGAAGGCCAATCACCTTATACACTCCTTTTTCTCCTTTTACCTGGTTTAGGAGATAACCCTTACAAGTACTCACTCTCCTCCCTAAACAGAAATCTAAGTTTAAGCTAGAGGAGGGAATACACTTATAATCGTAGTAGCGTTTTCTCTCTTTTAATCTCTCTGTGCTTGTGTGCTTTAACCAGGGATGAGAGGGGTATTTATAGGCTTCAAGTTGATTCAAACTTTCTCATCTCGGGTTCCTTGGGCATGGGCGGTACCACCGCCTAGTGTCAATCGACACTAACATTGTCTTAGGCGGTACCACCGCCTAGGTTTGGTGGTCCCATCACCTAGGGGGCAGTGCTGGGTAGTACCACAACCCAAACTAGTGGTACCACCGTCTGGCACCCTGCCAGGGGTAGTATAACCACTCAGACTAGCGATACCACGGCCTGACACAGCCTCGAAGACTATTCACGACGGTGAGACTTCTTGGGGCACTATTTGGGCCTCTTATTGGGCCCAACACAATTCTTACATGGACCTACCTGACCCCTAATTGGGTTGGCCCAAATCCAAACCCAAATTATATGCTAACTATGATTCCTAAGATATATTCTAAGCTAAACAAGTCCGTAAGTCCGGCGAGCTTCCGACGATCTTCCGTAGAACTTCCGAGGATCTCTCGGCAATGTTCTGGTGGACTCCCAGCAAACTCCTGGACTTCATAATGATCTTTTTAGCAAGTTCCGATGAGCTTTTCTAGCAAGCTCTAAGACTTTTGTGCTGGTTCCTTCAGAACTTACGACGAACGTCCGGACTTTCAATGAACGTCCGAACTTCTGACGAACTCTCGAACTCCCAACATAATCACGTCCTTGACTCCAGGACTTCATTTTGCTTCATGGCTTGCTATCGTAGTTAATCCTGCACATGTTAAAACACACTTTGATCTAGATAATTAATACTAAGCATTAATCAAGTTGTCCGACATGTCATTGGTCCCTCGACGCTTCGTCCGATTCTTCGGCGCATCATCCTCTCTTGCGGCCTATTGCCCAATCGGCTAATTGACTCCACAACTCCTATATCCTTGGTGTAATGGCTGGTCTTCTTGGCCTGATGCCCAAATCCACGGCCCAAAGCCTTCTGTCGATACGTTGACCGATCCATCGGTCCGACGTCCAATCTTCTAACATGTTCCCCGGCACAACATGATTTTTCTTGCTTTAATTGTGTCATTCTGATTGAAGCATCTTGCGTCACTCAAAATGTAGATTAAAACATAAACACATATCAATTGGTTTCATCATCAAAATCTGAGATTCAATAATCTCCCCCTTTTTTATGATGACAACCAATCGATGACGAAGTTAACCAAACTCCTGGAGTTTAAACAAACTCCCCCTATCAATATGACATATTTGATAGAAACTCTTGGATTCAAAAACCAAGCAACATGTCATGATCAAATCATGCATGACATCAACATACTTCTCCACCTTTGTCATCAACAAAAAGGAGAAGCATAACTTTAAACTGTTTAGAAATATAAGTTCAACACATTGCATCATAAATCTCTAGTTTTATAATGATGCAAGCTAGCAAAAATTTAGAGTTTTGTAAGTTTGTAAATTTTGCTAGATGTGTAAGTTTAGCATTTCTGCTTCTTGAGATAGGCAAGATAACACTTCTTTATATTGTTCAAGATAGCAAGTTCTACATCATGCAAGCTAGCAAATTAGAGATGTTCAAGAAAGCAACACTTGCTTCGTGAAATATGCAAGGTTTATAACATACAAGCTAGCAAATTTAAAGATATGCAAGTTGGCATATTTACTTTTCTTTGCGATGTGCAAGATAGCATATTTTTGCATCTTCTAGCAATTCTTGATGATGTTCAAGATAGCAATTTCTTCTCTTTTGAGAAGTGCAATTTTTGCTTTCTTCTTGAATTGTTCGAGCTAGCAAATTTACTTTCTAGCACATTTTGCTCTCCCTTTGTCATTGTCAAAATGAAGGGAAGACCCTTTACATCAATTTCTACATCATGACAAAGGTAAGTATCAATCTTATTTGTGCATCATTATATTTTCAAATTAAAACATGCACAATTTTAAAACCATACATTTCATTTTTCATGTATGATAAAATAAATCAATCATTGTATGATCATATCATACATAATAGTAAGACATTAAAATTTTTAAGCATTTATCAATATTTTGATCATGATACCAAACATTCATCATTTAAAGTATTCATGATACCAAATATATATCATTTTAGCAATACATCATAGCATTTTAAATCATGATGGTATCTAAATGTCAAATTATATTGTATCCCATATTTCATGCATATTTTTATTTCATCACGTTCATTTCATCTCATCAAGAAAAATTAATTGGGTGATGAATACAAGGAGTTATACAAAAATAAATCATATCATGAGAAATAATATCATGTAAATACCAAAAGGCATGATTTCTTTTGAAAAACCACCTCTTAAATAATCAAAAGAAAATCTTAGGAGATCAAATAATAAAAGATATTCAAAAAAAAATTTGAAGTCATGAATTTCGAAAAAGATATTCTCTTTAGTAAATCGTAAAAGAAACTTAGGAGAAAAAAATTTCATTTTATGCATATAAAATCTTGATTTAAGCATAAGAAATCTCAGGTTATAAATCTCAAAAAATCAATATTTATTCATATTTAAATCATATTTAAATATGATAGTGCAATCATCAACACTTACACAATTTCATATAAGCATGTCTTTTTCATTTATGCCAAATCAAAACATGCATCATTTTTAAAATAAAAAAATTACTTTCATTATAGTAAAATCGATAATCCATAAATCACAAAAAACATCATGCATAATTTTAAAATATAAATTTATTAAGTATGATCTCATTACATTATTTCATCAAGCATGATTTTGTAAAGTATTTTCAATTAAATACGAAGATTATCAAGATACACATTATCACTTTATCACATCATTAAAACATCTAGCATGATTTAAGTCTAACATTTTGTTCCTTTATCATATGCAATTTTCATGATTATTTTTAAAATTATTAGCATGATAAACATGATTCCTAATTTTTTATATTTTCATAACATTATTAAACATGTAATTTTCAAAAAAAATAATTTATCTAATCTAAATAAGAAAGAAAATATATCATGAAAAGCCTCATATAATTTCGAAATAAATTAAGGGAGTTTCGATTACCTCATCATCGAAAGTCGTTAAGGCGTAGTTTGCCACCTCGCCTTTCTTGATTTTCTCCTCGTCTTCGGAGGAGCTCGATTCATCCCAATTTTTGTTTTTCTTCTTGCGTTCAAAGCAAGTAGTTGCATTCCTTTTGTTCTTTAATTTTTGTTTTATGAACTTTTTAAATTTCTTTGTAAGTTCAAGTTCATCATCACTTGAGCTTATACTCGAGTGGTCTTCAATAGTTCTAAGTATCAAATCCTTCATGTTCTTTGGAAGATGGTTTTATTCATCATGTGCATTGTGCACCATTTCATATGTCATCAATGAACCGATAAGTTCTTCAAGTGGAAAAATATTTAAATCTTTTGTGTCTTGTATTGCCATTACTTTCGATTCCCAAGTTTTAGAAAGTGATCTTAAGATCTTATTAACGAGTTCAAAATTCGAAAAGCTTTTACCAAGTCCTTTTAGACTATCAACGACATCCGTAAAATGGGTGTACATATCTCTAATAGTCTCGCTTAGTTTCATATGAAAAAGTTCAAAATCATGCATTAAAAGATTGATCTTCGAATCTTTTACTCTACTTGTGCCTTCGTGTGTGACTTCTAATGTGTACCAAATCTCGAAAGCCGTTTCACAAGTAGAAACATGATTAAACTCGTTTTTGTCTAAGGCATAAAATAAGATATTCATAGCCTTTGCATTTAGAGAAAAAGCCTTCTTCTCCAAATAATTCCAATGGTTCATTGGAAGAGAAGACTTTTAAAAACCATTTTCGACTAAATTATATAAATCGAGATTCAATGAAAGCAAGAAAACTCTCATTCGAGTTTTCCAATATGTGTAGTTCGTCCCATTGAAAAAGGGAGGACAAATGAGAGAGTGACCCTCTTGAAAGTCGAAAAGAGCCATTTCAATTTGGGTGTTAAACCAAATATAAAAAATGAGGCTCTAACACCAATTGTTAGGATCAAGAGGTCAGCACTAAGAGGGGGGTGAATTAGTGCCGTGGTAAAGTAACGTCTTCAAAAACTTTCATACGATAAAAACGGATTTCGACGAAAATTGATTCCAGAAACTTAACTTCAAAGCATACTAATGAATTGAAGGCAGTAAGCACTTAAGGATGTTTGCAATAAGGTAATAGCAGGAATGAAATGTAAACCAGAGAATACAGCAGTTTTAGAGTGGTTTGGTCAACATGAACTACATCCACTTTTGGCTTCCTCCTCCGACGTCACCGACGTCCATTAGAGGCCTTCCTTCAATAGGTGAAGGCCAATCACCTTATACACCCCTCTTCTCCTTTTACTGGGTTTAGGAGATAACTCTTACAAGCACTCACTCACCTCTCTAAACAGAAATCTAAGTTTAAGCTAGAGGAGAGAATACACTTATGATCGTAGTAGCATTTTCTCTCTTTTAATCTCTATGTGCTTATGTGCTTTAACTAGGGATGAGAGGGGTATTTATAGGCTTCAAGTGCTAGTCATAGGTACCCAACAAGCCAATCACGTGAGTGATGGCACATGTGACTTGATACAAAATCTTTTTGCTTATTATATTTTTGCATATATCACTTTATAACTATTACATATATGCATATATATATATTGTGATGTCCTTGGATTTGTGCAATGGGAATCGGATCATGATGAGATCACGAAAATGAGATCAATTCACCTTTAAACACA
This sequence comes from Musa schizocarpa, assembly GCA_900464855.2. Classification (NCBI taxonomy): domain Eukaryota; kingdom Viridiplantae; phylum Streptophyta; class Magnoliopsida; order Zingiberales; family Musaceae; genus Musa; species Musa schizocarpa. The sequence goes on along the minus strand of LS990919.1, from coordinate 22,526,619 downwards.
TATCCTAAATAATCCCGGTCATAGGTTACTCGAGAGAGACATCGTGATAACCGGACAGATTGGTGTGTTGTATACCCATCTAAATGATGGATGCAACTGGTCGAATAGCTGCTTGTGGAGGGACACTAAGAATACAGTACAGGTGCTCATTGGAGAATGAATTCACTAATTGATCTGCTTACGGAATGCTGGATGGTTGATTATGCCTTATTGTTAGACAGCGATTCCGTAGTCCTAGTGGTATATCTGGTCCTTAGACTTGAGACACCATGGATGTCCTATATGAGTGCTCCACTCTTTGATACCAGACTTATAGGTTTAGTTGTCTCAGATCTAGTACAACTAGTTATTGGGAGTGGTAGTCGGCCGTACGAGGGCTATTGAGTGTCGATAGATGATCATCCACTCTCGTCGTCATTATAGGAATATCCCATGTGTTCTTGCTCAAACAAATCCCTGGCCAGGGTCATTCGGGTTGAGAGAGAAAGAGTTCTCCGGGAAAATCTAATTAGAGCGAGACTCGAGTAGAAACCATATGGGTCTGACAGCACCATGCTCGATATACGGTCGCTGGGATATTAGATGGATGAGGGACTATAGGTGCACGGTAATTGAGGACAGACAGGTCCAATGGATTGGATTCCCCTATATCGTCTGGGGACTACGGCGTAGTGGCCTAGTATATCCGTAGTCGATGAGTCGAGTGAATTATTACAGAGATAATATTTCATTGAGTTAGAAGGAGTTCTAACATTTATGACTCACGGCCAGCTTGATATTGGGCCTAGAGGGTTACACACATATGGTAGGTATTGCGATGAGTAGAGGTTCATATATGAAATATCCGACGGAGCCCTTGTCTTATTGGATATCCAATACGCCCCCGAATTATTGGATCCCATGGTCGAGATCCAATAAGAGCCCATAAGAGATTATTAGATAGAAATCCAGTAATCTAAAAGGCTTGGGTTATTGGATGCAGATCCAATACCCACTAGGAGAGGACATCTATAAATAGGAGGGATTCAGAGCCTCGTAGGCTAGAGCCTTTGCTTGCCTCTCCTATTCTCCTTCCCCTCTCCACCTCAGAGCAGGCCTGGAGTTTTGAGGAGCATTGTCGCAGCCCTGTTATGTGGATCACCGCTAGAGAGGAGGACGCTTGACCTCCTTCACCCTCTCCTGAGGATCTGTAAGGAAACAGGGATATACGATCTCCCTAGGAAATACAATATATTCTATATGTAGTTTTTTTAGTTTCACGGATTTTGCGCATCAATCTTCGCACGACGATGAACATCTCTTTGGGAATTGAGGATTTTATTTTCTTGTTCTTCCACTATGCATGTGATATCGCCCCCAAAGATTTTTCCAACAGTGGTATCAGAGCTAGGTTGTTCATGCGAATGATCGGTTTTGAACTACGTGTGTTGTGTTTAGGAAGAATTTTGATGTCAAAATCGTTGACGCAAAAACAAGGAAGGGCAACAATAGTTGCTGCCCTCGATTTGTGTGCCTATAGCCACCTACAACGGCAGCCGCAGCCAGGCAGCACAACGCCGGCATATGCACAAGCGCTGTGCCTACAGTAGGCTTGCGGCCGATGGGGCTGGCAACCAACGGGCAGAGGTATCGTAGGGCAGCGGCGCTTGTGGCCGCTGCTCCCGCTGGCATAACCCCTGACGAGGCAGCACCTCCTGCGGGCGGTGCCTCGTGGGCAGAACAGCCCGCGGAAGGGGCGACGCCCATAGGGGCGCCCGCTTGTGGGGGTAGCGCTACCCATGGGGGCGCCCCGGGCCCGTTGCACCTGCCGTCGTCGGCAGGATGGCAATGGCAGTAGTAGCAGCGAAGAGGGAGAGGGGCTTAGGGTTTTGGGCAAAAAGATAGTTTTGCCTCTGTGAATTTGAGAAATTTCAATTTCTATCTTTTGTCTAAATTATGAAAATACCTCTATGAATTCAAAAATTCCCTATATGTTCCTGATTTCATAAAATATTAATTAATTAAAAATTTTAGTTGATTATTATTTTTATCATTATCTAGTAGTCCTACATGATGATGATTATTTATACATGTGATGTATGATGTGTGGACAGATGATCATGGACCGTGTGATGTGTGTACTTGTGATTATTATTATTGGGGTCTACGAGCCTCCATTATAATTCTCATTTATTGTCGGGCCTGTATGCCTATGATTAAATTGTAATTACATGAGGAGGCACAGCGCGAGCGTGGATGCGATAGCGGGAACCACGAGATGGACGATCGCGATGCATGAAGATGCATCGAGATGTCGACGGAATCGATGAGGATAAGATGGATGATCATAGGGCATGGAGATGCACCTTTGCACATATAGATCTTGATGTGAGTGATTAGGCCTACTGGCTCGGGCCTAATCACATTAGGTTGTGGTCCATGATCATCTGGTGTGATTGTTTATACACATACTAGATATATATATATATTTGCATACGATGTAGATATATATTAAATATGTATATGTGTGACATGTCATATTAGGAGACCAAATCATAGAAACATCTCTCTCAACAATATTAAGTCGGTAAACATGAGGCAATTAGATTGACCCACGTGGCCTTCCATCGTTATAAGTAGGAACCGATTCCTGGTGTAGGTTGAGTTGGTCGAGTCCCTCGAGACTTATATATATCGTGATTCGCTATCTTGCTTACGGCATAGAGATGTCATTGGTGACTTGAGGACATGGTATGATTGGTCGAGTCCCTCGAGGGTATATCATCAAATTAGATTCATCTTGTAACGAAAGTGTTGACTTAACCAAGCATCATGGTTGGTCGAGTCCCTCGAGGCCATGGTGATTCGGAGGCCGAACAGGACGGGAATCACAAGGAGTTGTGATCGACAAGAGTTGCCTACCTTTTAGGCTTAGTGTGATTGGTCGAGTCCCTCGAGGTTACACTAAGACACTGATTGGATCCTGATCCCCACTAGAAGTCTACCGGAGACTTTCATTTCACGTGTTTAGGGTGTCGCGTGACTCGTTAGTAAAATAGTGGGTGCATATTAAGATAGAAGTCCATATCTTGATAGTTTATTTTTTGCAGAATCTGCATGTTATTCATTTCTGCTGCATCTTTATTTTCAGAAAATATCGCTTTCAAATCCCTTACGTGGCATACTTGATGTCAACTACCTCATTGGTCCAAATTATATGGATTAGCTCCGTAACTTGAGAATTGTTCTCATGGTAGAGAAAATCGTGTACGTCCTTGATACAGTGATGCCTACGCCCGAAGAAAATGCAAGCGAGGATGAGATCGCTCATTACGTGAAGTACATTGATGACTCCACTCTTACTCAGTGCTATATGTTAGGCTCTATGACTCCTGAGTTATAGAGACAACATGAAAAGATGGATGCTAGATCCATTCTCCTACATGTCCGTAAATTATTTGAGGAATAGGGAAGGACTCAGCGATATGAGATATCCAAGAGTTTCTTCCTTGCTAGGATGACTGAGGGGACATCGGTTCAGAACCATGTCCTAAAGATGATTGAGTAGATAGAGAAACTCACAGGTCTAGGAATGGTCCTAGAGGATAACTTGTGTGTGGACATTGTGTTTCAGTCCCTACCAGATTCCTTTTCACAGTTCATAATGAATTTTAATATGAACAAGCTTAAGGTGACTCTCCCAGAGCTCCTCAATATGTTGAGGGAGGTAGAGAGTACTATTAAGAAAAAGAAGCTAGTTCTCTACACTAGTGAGACAAGAAAGAAAAGGAAAGCAGAAAGGTCCCTTAAGAATAGAAAGGGCAAGGGCAGACTAGGTAAAGCAAAGGTTGCTAAGAAAGACCCAGCAAAGGACAAAGGCCAATGCTTCTATTATGGCAAAGATGGGCACTGGAAGAGGAACTGCAAAGAGTACCTTGTAAAGAGGGTAAAATAGAAGCTTGGAGAAGCTTCAAGTACATTCATGATCAATCTCTCATTGTCAGATTTTTGTGATAGTGCATTGGTATTGGATACTAGTATTGCTTATCACATCTACAATTTATTGTAAATTCTAGCAAAGCCGAGGGGAGATTGGCGAGAGGAATATTGCATAAAGGTTTGTTTATGCTAGACACTACTCCACATATCAAGAATGTAAATGTGTCCAATAGGAAATGAGATGAGATGAACAGTGCATACCTGTGGCATTGTAGGCTAGGTCACATCCATGAAAGAAGGATTCAAAAGTTGCTAAATGATAGATATCTAGATCCATTCGACTACGTGTCATATGCAACTTTCGAGCCTTGCCTTCGTGGAAAACTGACCAACTTTCTATTTAGTAGAACTGGAGAGAGAGCCACTAAGCTGTTGGAACTCATACATAGTGATATATGTGGACCCATGTTAACTTATGCCATTGGTGGTTGCTCCTACTTCATTACCTTTATTGATAATTTCTCAAGGTATTGATATATGTACTTAATGAAATACAAGTCCAAGGCCTTTAAGAAATTCAGAGAGTATAAGAATGAGGTGGAGAACCAGACTAGAAATAGTATCAAAACTCTTTGATCAGATCGAGGAGGTGAGTACTTAAGTACAGAGTTTACTCAGTTCCTCAAGGACCATAGGATATTATCCCAATGGACACCTCCTTATACACCTCAGCTCAATGGTGTCTCTGAAAGGAGAAATCGTACGCTATTAGACATGGTACAGTCCAAGATGAGTTTCGCTGACCTACCCATCTCATTCTGGGGATATGCCCTAGAAACCGCAGCTTACCTTCTGAACAGAGTTCCAACTAAGTCGGTAGTGTCTACACCATATGAGATATGGAAAGGGAAGAAGTCTGATCTTAAGGTTGTTAAGATTTGGGGCTGCCCTACCCACGTTAAAAGACATAACCCCGATAAGTTAGAATCAAGGACAAAGTGATGCAAATTTGTGGGATACCCCAAGGAAACTTATGGGTATTATTTCTATCATCTAAATGACAAAAAGGTCTTTGTAGCTAAGAGAGCAGTGTTCCTTGAGAAGGAACACATTCTTGGTGGAGATAGTGGGAGAATGATAGAGTTGAGCGAGGTTAGATAACCAAGCTCAAGTACCACTCTACAGCCCGAGTCTATTCAGGTACCTAATACATAAGTTTCAACTTTACATAGGTCTAATAGATTATCCCATCCTCCTGAGAGATATGTGAGACATATTATAGGAGAGGATGTTCAGGATATTGATCCTCAGACCTACGAGGAGGCTATTATGAGTATAGACTCCGGGAAGTAGTAAGAAGCCATGAATTCTGAGATGGATTCTACGTACTCCATCAAGATTTGGAACCTAGTTTATAATCACATCAAATATTTAAGTTATGATTTGATTTTCTTTCCTTACTTGTTATTATAATTTAAGGAAATCTTAATCTACTTCCTTGTTTGTTGATATGAATTAAGGAAATAACTATTAAGTATTCCAAATATAATGATATCATATTTGTTAGTATATTAAATGGAAATAATTTATATTAAATAAATATAAAAATTAAAATAAATTTCCCTTAATAGAGGCTCACCTCCTCCTATTTAAAGGGAGGGATTTCTCTCCTTCATTCCTCACCTAGTCAAGCTTGGCAACGGGAGGAACGCGGAGTTACACCTTGTTGACAAGAGGTAGGTTTCCCTACCTTTCTTAAATTTACAAGTTTTAGTTTTTATTTTCATTCTTTAAATGTTGAAAGTTTTATAGTTTGAAAATTATGTATTGATTCTTTAAATGTCAAATTTTTTGTATTAAAGTAATTAGTTAAAGTTTTCATAATATTTTTTGACCCATGATGAAGGTTTTTATCGTAGAGTTAAATATGTTTAAAATGTATTTGTTTTATATGATATTTCTTGTATTACAGTTTATCTTTAATCTTATCTGGATTAAAATCTTGTTAGATTAGAATATGTTATCTAAATATTCTTTGATCTGAAATTTTACATATATTATTCTGAATGATTTAAAATATGACTAGAATATGTTGAAATTTTATATGTGTTGAAAACATGATTTTTATTTGAATTTAGAAGGCTATTTCCTTATATTAAAACTTATCTCCCAATCCCTCTTTTAATGTCTTATGATTTATAGTCAAATTTAGAACGTTATTTCTTTGTATTAAAGTCTTTCTCCTCATCTATCTTTTTATGCATTATTATGTTTTTATTTATATTGTTAATGAGTATATGCTATGATATGAAATTGTATATTAATTAGAATGAAATTATTCATAGGCTAGGCCCAACCCACGGGTCAGGCCTTGGCCCGTAGGCTACCCCAGCCCAACCATTATGGGCGGTCACATGCGACGCACATAACTAGTCCATGGGCCAGGGCTGGGCCAGTTTTGTGTAATGCATGCTCAATCATGTATAATGCACATGACCAGTAGATGGACTGGCTCAATCTAGCCTAATGTTATTGTTGAACTTGAGCCCAAATGGTGATTGAACTAAACTAGACTTGATTAGTCTAGATCAATTCAGGGTGATTCCGAATTGATTGACTTATTCAAGTTAGTTTAACCTAAATTGAACTTAATCTAGTCTAAATTATACTAGTCTAGGGTGGTTCCAGACCAGTTAAATAAGGATTAGAGATTAGTTCAGTTAGGCTCTAGTAAATCGAGTTCAATTGAATCGATTAAACTAGAGTTCAAGTCAATTGAGGGCTAATTTATATTACTTGATTTTGATGGTATTTGAAAGAGATGTTTTAAATATGTTATTTTATCCCGAAATGGACATGACCTGTGTGAGATTATATTATTTTCCTGCCGAGAGCAGGTACGGCGATTTCCTTCGGGGATTAGTGGGCCGTCAGACGTGGCGGTTGGACGGTTCCTCTATCCGCTGTTGGGAGGAACGTGTCCCCACTTTGGAGGGTGTGGGACACCACTCCATCTGCTGTTTGGAGTGCGATATGAGTTTGCCTCCATCCGTTGTTGGGAGAACACAAACTCATCCCGTAGGGTAAAGCCTCTCCATCCGCTGTTGGGGGAGTGCTCCTTCGGGTATTTGATATACGCCAATGGGATGATTGATTGAATTTTGATCATGTATACATTTTGAGTTGACTTTTGGGGTTCCTACTAAGCGTTGCTGAATTTTCTTTGTTTTTGATTTTCAGAGCAGCCTCCCTCTAGTACTAAATCGGATTCCAGTGGAGAGCGCACCTTCCTCTACCGTTAGGTAGAGCCACTTGGATGATTCTCGAAGTTAACATCACCATGTTTACTTTTCTATTTATGATTCGATGAATAAATGGATTGTAATAAATGTTTATGAATGATGAATAAAGTGATGTTTATCTATTTGGCCTAAATGTGTGGAAAGATTAAAAAAAAAAAAAATCCAGGATGTGACATCTTTTATGGTATCAGAGCATGGTCTAGGGCTTGTAGGTGTATTAGGTCTCTTGATTGACTTTAACCGATGATTGTCTTTAACCTATTATAGGAGTAATGGAGCCAATTCCAGAGATTAGTAGTCCTGTCACTCGGGTGCTCATGGTCACAATGTTATTGGTCTACGCACTGGGAGAGGTGTTCAAACAAATAATAACTTGGAAGCTCCACGCATCGTAGAGCAAACCCAGTCCTCTCGTACACCTATCACTAATTATGGGCCAGCTTCTCCGACTTCGCAGAATGCCCCTCATGCCCCAGCACCTGTCAATGCTCAAGATGACGTACACGGAGTCCTCAATGCTATTAGGGGATACTTTGAGCGTCAGGAGGAACGAGATGAAATTCCACGAGGTAGGAATAATACCTTAGATCACTTTAAGAGATTGGGACCACCAATTTTTTAGGGCAAGCTAGATCCAATCTTTGCTGGACGTTGGATTCGTCAAGTGGAAAAGACATTCGAAGCTATCGAATGTAGGGAAAATCAAAAAGTGCCTTTCACTTATTTCATTTTGGAAGGAAAGGCAGACACTTGGTGGACCTAAAAAAGGAGGATGTTAGAGGCGGGAGGTAATGTGGTAACTTGGGAGCAGTTTAAAGATGCATTTTATGAGCAGTTCTTTCCTAATTCAATTCGCTTTGAGAAACAACAAGAGTTCCTTAGCATCCACCAAGGAAATAGAACTGTAATGGAATATAATCATCATTTCACTGAGTTGGCTCAGTTCTCTCCACATATTGCTTTTAATGAAAGTCAAAGAGCTCGTCATTTTGAGAGGGGACTTCGATCATCAATTAGAAAGTTTGTTGCAGTACTGATTTTACCAACATATGCTGAAGTGTTAAATCGAGCTTTGGTGGTATAGAAATTGGATAATGAATTACAACAAGCAAAGGATCGAAAGCGACCTTTTAATGCTACACCATTTATGTATGGGGGATTACATTATGGACCCTCAAAGAAAGGAAAAAGCAAACAGTTTGGGCATCAACAAGTAGGAGCTCCTAGCAATCAAGTTGTTATAAGATGTTATTTCTATGGAAAGACAGATCATGTTTCCACCTCATGCCTCATGGGACAACGCGTATGTTTTTATTGTCAACAACTGGGGCATATGTCGAAGGATTGCCCACGGAAGCAACATCAACGCCGAGCTCCACCCCGAAAAACTGGACAACAACAACTACAACCCAGAGAGGAAGGACAGGCAAGAGTCTACGCACTGACTCATCAAGATGCTGAAGCCTCGGGATCTATTATTAAAGGTATCATCACACTCTGTGGTATGCCATCATCTGTGCTTATTGATTCTGGCTCTACGCATTCTTTTATATCACCCTATTTTGCTATGTAACTGCATAAGAATCATGAGACAATGAATAATGCATTAATGGTAGTAACACCAGTTGGAAACTCTTTGATAGTTGATCAGATATATAGAAACTGTGTTATTACTATTGAAAGCCATGATTTGCTAGTAGATCTTATTCTACTAGAATTTCAAGATTTCGATGCTATCTTTGGTATGGATTAGCTTTCAACATACCATGCAAGTGTCGATTGTTTTTGGAAGACTGTTACTTTCTCACCTCTAGATCAACCACCTTTCAAGTTCATTGGGATTTAAGAAAAGTTTCCTTCTATTATTTCAGCCTTGAGTGCTACCCAACTATTACTGAAGGGATGTCAGGGATACTTGGCCTTCATTTCTGGAGAAGAATCTAAGAAGCCAATATTAAAGGACATCCCCATTGTACGAGATTTTTCAGATATGTTTCCAGAAGATCAACTTGCACTGCCACCAAATAGACAGATTGAATTTACAATTGATCTTTTACCTGGTACTGCACCTATTTCTAAACCTCCATATAGAATGGCACCAATTGAGTTGGAGAAGTTAAAGAAACAGATCCAAGAGCTTTTGGACAACGGTTTTATTCGACCCAGTGTATCACCTTGGGGTGCCCCTGTCCAATTTGTGAAGAAGAAAGATGAATCTATGCGACTATGCATCGATTATAGACAGCTCAACCAAGTAACCATAAAGAATAAATATCCTTTTCCCTGAATAGATGACCTGTTTGATCAACTTTAAGGTACTCGGGTATACTCAAAGATTGATTTGAGATCCGGGTATCATCAACTGAAGATAAGGGAAGGAGACATACAAAAAACTGCCTTTAGAACAAGATATGGTCATTATGAATTCTTAGTAATGCCTTTTGGACTCACAAATGCACCGGCTGCCTTCATGGATCTTATGAATTGGGTGTTCCACCCTTATCTTGATAAATTTGTAATTGTATTCATTGATGATATCCTGATCTACTCCAAAAGCATAGTAGAGCATGAACACCATCTTTAGATAATTCTGGAAGTCCTAAGGCAAGAGAAACTATATGCCAAGTTAAGCAAGTGCAACTTCTGGCTCAATGAAATTATGTTTCTCGATCATGCAATTTCGAGCGCTGGTATATCTGTTGACCCTCACAAGATTGAAGCTGTGATAAAATGGAAGTAGCCTTCTAATGTTTCATAGATTAGAAGCTTCTTGGGTTTGGCTGGATACAATAGAAGATTCGTAGAAGGCTTTTCAAAAATAGCAACACCATTGACCAAGTTGACATAAAAGAATATAAAATTCATGTGGGATGATAAATGTCAACAAAGTTTTCAAGAATTGAAGAAGAAATTAACCAGTGCTCCTATCTTGGTGATTCCTTTAGGAGGAGAAGGTTTTGTAGTGTATAGTGATGCCTCTCTACAAGGGCTTGGTTGCGTTCTAATGCAAAACGAGAGGGTAGTTGGTTATGCATTGAGGCAATTAAAGCCTCTTGAAAAGAACTATCCTACTCATGACTTAGAGCTAGCAGCTATCATTTTTGTACTGAAAATTTGGAGGCATTATCTCTATGGACAGACTTTCTAAATCTCCACAGATCATAAGAGTCTCAAATATATTTTCACACAGAAAGATTTAAATATGAGACAAAGAAGGTGGTTGGACTTTCTAAAGGATTATGATTTTAATATCAACTACCATCCTTGGAAAGCTAATGTAGTTGATGATGCCTTAAGCAGAAATACCTATAGTCTTGTAGCCCATATGAACATTCAAAGGAATTCTATAATGACGGAGTTAGCAGACTTAAAACTTAAACTTTTATCGGAGACAAATAAAGGTTTTCTTATGTGTTTGATGGCACAATCATATTTGGTGTAAAAGGTTAAAGAAGGTCAGAAGGAAGATACATATCTTTAAATGATAGTTAAGGAAATAGCTCAAGGATCTAGACCTGAATTCCTCCAAGCCGAAGATGGTTCTATTACATTTCACAATCGACTTTGTGTTCCCGAAAGCCATCCAGTAAAGATGCAATTATTAGAGGAGGCACATAGATTAAAATTTAATATCCATCCCGGGGCTACTAAGATGTATCGAGATTTATACCAAAACTATTGGTGGCGTGGTATGAAGAGAGATATAGTAGAGTTTGTTTCTAAATGTTTAATATGCCAACAGGTGAAGATAGAACATTGAGTACCTGCGGGAAAGTTGCAAAGGATTTTGATTCCTGAATGGAAGTGGGAGCAAGTCACTATGGATTTTGTGATAGGATTACCCAAGACTGTGAAAGGATATGACGGAATTTGGGTAATAGTAGACAGACTTACTAAATCTGCTCACTTCCTCCCTATTAACAAAAAGTATTCATTGGATAAACTAGCAAGCTTATATATTAAGGAAATTATTCGATATCATGGGGTGCCAGTTAGCATTATCTCATATAGAGATCCAAGATTCACCTTTAAATTTTGGGGAAGTCTACAAAAATCTTTGGGCACGCAGTTAAAGTTTAGTACAGCTTTTCACCCCCAAACTGATGGTCAATCTGAAAGGACAATACAAACTCTTGAAGATCTCTTAAGAGCATGTGCTTTGGACTTTGGTGGGAGTCAGGATATGCACTTACATCTAATTGAGTTTTCTTATAATAATAGTTACCACTCTAGTATACAGATGGCTCCATTTGAAGCTCTTTATGGAAGAAAGTGCAGATCACCTGTATACTGGGATGAGGTAGGAGAACGAAAACTTTTGGGGCCTCAATTAATTCAAAAAGATGCTGGTAATATTCGAATTATACGCCAAAGATTATTAATAGCTCAAAGTCGTCAGAAAAGTTATACAGATCGAAGGCGAAGAGATCTAGAGTTCGAAGTTAGTGAGCACATTTTCTTAAAAGTGTCGCCAACTAAGGGAGTTATGAGGTTTGGTCAAAGGGGGAAGATAGCCCCAAGATTTATTGGCCCATTTGAGATCTTACAAAAGGTTGGGCCTGTGACATACAGATTGGCATTGCCCCCGGCTTTGGCTGGCATCCATGATGTATTCCATGTGTCTATGCTTCGAAGATATATTAGGGATCCATCACATGTAATATCTCACCAACCTCTACAACTAAGAGATGTTGCTACTTTTGGAGAACAACTAACCCAGATCTTGGAAAGGAAAGAACATATTCTAAGGAACAAAATTATACCTTTGATAAAGATTTGTTGGCAACACCATTCAGACCAAGAGGCAACGTGGGAAAGAGAAGAAGATATGCGAGAGCAGTATCCTCATCTATTCTATTAAGGTAAGCTAAATTTGGGGACCAAATTTCCTATAGGAGGGGAGAAATGTAATCACATCAAATATTTAAGTTATGATTTGATTTTCTTTCCTTACTTGTTATTATAATTTAAGGAAATCTTAATCTACTTCCTTGTTTGTTGATATGAATTAAGGAAATAACTATTAAGTATTCCAAATATAATGATATCATATTTGTTAGTATATTAAATGGAAATAATTTATATTAAATAAATACAAAAATTAAAATGAATTTCCCTTAATAGAGGCTCACCTCCTCCTATTTAAAGGGAGGGATTTCTCTCCTTCATTCATCACCTAGTCGAGCTTAGCAACGGGAGGAACGAGGAGTTACACCTTGTTGACAAGAGGTAGGTTTCCCTACCTTTCTTAAATTTAAAAGTTTTAGTTTTTATTTTGATTCTTTAAATGTTGAAAGTTTTATAGTTTGAAAAATATGTATCGATTCTTTAAATGTCAATTTTTTTGTATTAAAGTAATTAGTTAAAGTTTTCATAATATTTTTTGACCCATGATTAAGGTTTTTATTGTAGAGTTAAATATGTTTAAAATGTATTTGTTTTATATGATATTTCTTGTATTACAGTTTATCTTTAATCTTATCTAGATTAAAATCTTGTTAGATTAGAATATGTTATCTAAATATTCTTTGATCTAAAATTTAAAATATATTATTCTGAATGATTTAAAATATAACTAGAATATGTTGAAATTTTATATGTGTTGAAAACATGATTTTTATTTGAATTTAGAAGGCTATTTCCTTGTATTAAAACTTATCTCCCAATCCCTCTTTTAATGTCTTATGATTTCTAGTCAAATTTAGAACGTTATTTCTTTGTATTAAAGTCTTTCTCCTCATCTATCTTTTAATGCATTATTATGTTTTATTTATATTGTTAATGGGTATATGCTATGATATGAAATTGTATATTAATTGGAATGAAATTGTTCAATGGCCAGGCCCAACCCACGGGTCAGGCCTTGGCCCGTAGGCTACCCTGTTAGGATCAAGAGCACTAAGAGGGGGGGGGGGTGAATTAGTGCAGCGGAAAACTTTATGCGATTAAAACGAAACTGCGTTCGAACGATAAAAACGATTTCTGTTTGAAAGCCGATTCTAAGATTACTTTAACTTAAGATCAAGCAAGATGATGTTAAAGTCAATCTATGAAGGCAGTTTGCAGTTATGATGAAAACCAGAATATAAGCGCAAACTGAAATACGACGTTCGTACGAAGAAACTGATTTACGTCTAATTGCTTATTCGTAAATCACTTGATTAGGCGAGATGCTGTTTAAGCAAGGGTATAAAGGCAGTTTGCAGTTATGATAAAAATCAAAATGTAAACGTAATCTGAAATATGATGATCGTACGAAAAAGCATATTTACGTCTAAACGCTTATTCGGAAAGTGCAAAGCTTGAAACCCGATCGTATATGCGCAGAAAGCAGTAAGCTTCAGAGGAGGTTTGCAGTAAAGATAATATGTTCAAAGTAAATGCAAACCGAGATTTAGAGTGGTTCGGTCAATCTTGACCTACTCCACTTTTGGCTTCCTCCACCGACGAGGTCACTGACGTCAACTAGAGGCCTTCCTTCAATAGGTGAAGGCCAACCACCCTTTTACAATTTCACTCCTTTTGACGGGCTTAGGAGACAACCCTTACAGAAACATTCTCTCCTCTCTTTACAACTCAAAACCTGGAAGAAAAGAGGGAGAAGAACTTTTGGCCTTTACAACAATTTTGAGCTCTAAGAATCACAGAAAAAGATCAAGATTTCGGTGTATATGTGTGCTCTTTCAGTGCTGAATGGGTGGGGTATTTATAGGCCCCAACCCAGTTAAAATTTGGAGCTCAAACCTGTCAATTCCCGGAATTCCGGGATCAGGCGGTTGCACCTCGATTGGGCGTTGCACCCGCTGGCAGAGTTCAAGATCGAGCCTCCTGGAGGTGCCACCCTGTGGGCGGTTGCACCGCCGCCGAGCTCGAAGACCAAACTCAAGGCGGTTGCACCTCGACTGGCGGTTGTACCACCGCCGCGAGCTCAAGACTAAGCTCAAGCGGTGCTACCTCTCCGTCGGCGGTTGCACCGCCTCTCTCGAGATCGAGCCCCGGCGGTGCCACCACCTCGGCTGGGGCGGTTTAACCGCCTGATCTCCCCCGGGAGACTTAGCCTAGGCGGTGCTACCTCTGGCTTGGGCGGTTGCACCTCCCACAAGAATCGGGGTCCGAATGGGTTGATCCATTCGGCCCATTTTGGTTTTTTTTGGGGGCCCATTGCCCCAAGATTAAGCTAATGGGATCACCTCCCATTTCCAACTTAATCAATGTGCTAACTACGATTATTCCTTAGACATTTACTACAGCTTGCTCCTGTGCGTCAATCGCTTCTTCCGGCGAGTTTCCGGCGAACTTCCGTCGATCATCCGATGAACCCTCGATGATGCTCCTGCGGACTTCCGGCAAACTCCTGGACTTGCGACGATCCACTTGGCGAGTTCCGACGAGCGTCTTTTGGCAAGCTTATGGACTTCTCGGATTTGTTCCCGCATAACCTCCGACGACTGTCCGAACTTCCGTCGAACTCTCGAACTCCCAACGTGAACATTGTCTCTACTCCGGCGCAACTCCTGCTGCATGTCTAACTTCCATCGTAGTTAATCCTGCATACTTAAAACAAAACTTCGATCGAGACAATTAATCCTAAGCAATTAACCAAGTTGTCCGGCATGTCATTGGTCCCTCGACGCTTCGTCCGATTCTTCGGCGCATCGTCCTCTCCTGCAGACCTATTATTGTCACCGCCGATTGACTCAGAACTCCGATATTCTTGGCACAATACCTGCCCTTCTTGGCCCGATGCCCGAGTCCATGGCCCGAAGCCTTCTGTCGATACGTTGACCGATCCACCGGCCCGATGTCCATTCTTCTAACATGTTCCTTCGGCACAACATGATTTTCCTGCTTTAATTGTCTCATCCTGATCGAAACATCCTGCGTCACTCAAAACGCAGATTAAATCATAAACATATATCAAGTAGTTTCATCATCAAAATACGAGATTCAACAATCTCTCCCTTTTTGATGATGACAACCACTTGATGACGGAGTTAAACTTAACTCCCGGAGTTTAAACAAACTCCCCCTATCAATATGCCATATTGATAAAACCTTGAATTCAAACTGAATTCAAGTCATTGCAATATTCATCATGAATACTTGCAACTCGTCATCATGAACTTATGCATAAACTTATGCATAACATGTCATGTCATTAACATACTTCTCCCCCTTTGTCATCAACAAAAAGGAGAAGTACCACAATCAAGTGTTTGTGATATTGGTTCAACTCATTGCATGAAAAACATAATATTAAGTTTTATCATCATGCAAGTTTGCTATTATCAAATATCAACATGAAAAATTACGATGTAAGCTTTTGATATCATAACGCAAACATTTCAAGTGTTTATCAATTGTAGCATTTCATCACATGGTAAAATATCAATGCGTAAAATTACGATGCAAGTTCTTGACATCTTAACACATTATGCAGACATGGTATAATGCAAATTTGGCAATCATCGCATCAGTGTTCATAGCATCAATTCATATATTTCTCCCCCTTTGTCGTCAACAAAAAGGAGAACGATATAAGCAAATTTTAAATATAAGTGCGATGCCATAAGCAGGTTCATGTCATTTTTCAACAAAAAGTGATAAGATACCAAATATTCAAACATTTCAAGGAAAACATGACATGGAGATAGCTTTGAAAACTTCTTCCATTTTATTTGTTATTTTCTTTTTGCATGACGGAGGAAAGCTATTTCTGAGCTTACTTGAATGAAGTTAAAATCGATAAGATATTAAAGCACGCTTCATTTTTACAAGTATCAAGATATGTATCAAATCCTTGTACTTAAAAATGACTTCCTTTTTCAAGAAGGAATTTATAAGCATGAATCATTTCATCAAATCCATTTCTCAAAACAAAATATTGTTCACATGATAAGTGTATAAGAGATGTATTTGCTGATTGATTCCATATGTCAAAAATTAATGATATAAGTTAAACTTAATATGTCATATGCTTATAAAGTCTGGAAGAGGATAATTCGAAAATCCAATTGTTAGGATGCCAATAGTTAAGATAATCCGAAAATGAAATTAACACTTTCATGCATTCAGACAAGGTTGTGCTATTGATTTTCAAATACAATAATGAAGATAAGACATGCTCATCATCATGATAGCAAGTTTACAATATACAAGCTAGCAAAAATTTTCAACATTTTAAGACACGAAAGCTAGCAATTTTCTCGTTGAGATATGCACATTAGCAACTCTTTCTCCCCCTATGTCATTGGGAAAGAGAAGGGAAGACCCTTTACATTAATTTCTAAATCATGACAAGGGAAGGTTTCAATCTTATTTGTGCATCATTATATTTTCAAATTCGAACATACACAATTTCAAAAACCTTATATTTCATTCATGCATGATACTGAATAAATCAATCAATATTATGAGCATATCATACATGATACTTAAATTTTTAACTATTTATCAACATTTTAATCATGATACCAAACATTCATCATTTAGAGTATTCATGACATTAAATCAACATACGTCATTTTAGTAACAACTCATAGTATTTTAAATCATGATTTACATCATATGCAATACATCACATCATAATTAAAAAGCTCAAGTATTGCATGCATCATTGCAAATCATAAATGCTTCATATCATGATGGTATCAATTTTGTCAAATTATATCTTACCATGCATGATCATAACTTTTCATTTGTATACATCAAAACAAATTAATGAATATCTCATGTATTCATATCATCACATAAGGAATATCAAGAAGAGTTGGTAATGAGATTTACGAATCATGTAGACAAATTATGAATATTAAGAGACATATTATGATTCTTTTTAGACAACTCAAATAGTAAAAAGAAAGAATCACAGTAAGTTATTTTGATTTATAAAAGGAATTCTCAAGTTAAAATTCCAAGAAATCACGATTCATTTCAATAAATTTCAATAAGAACACATCTCAACATTACTTTCAAGATATTCAAAATGGCATAGATAATTTTATTGATCTCTTAGTGAAAAAGTCAATACGGTAGAGAAAAATAAATTTTCAAGAAAAATACTTTTCTCGTTTTAGTTGTTTTAGTTCATATGATTTTATTTCATTTATGCCAAACATGTAGCATGTTTTAAAATCGAAAGTGCAAGTTTTATTACAACAAAGATCAATAAGGCACTTTCATTATCGTGAAAATCGAAAATCGCAAGATTCATCATCCATAATTATAAAACCAATAAACACGATTTTTAAAATCTCATGCATAGAATAAAATCATGGTATCAAAACATCATTATATCATCAAGCATGATTTCATATTTTCAATCAAAATCATTTTGTTTGTTTTTTGTATTTTTCATGATTATTTTCAAAATTACTAGCATGATCATAAATTTTGCATTTTCATCATATATATATATATATTTTTTTTTTAACATGTAATTTTCAAGAAAATTAATTCTATATTAAAAAGAAAATGTATTATGAAGAGCATCATGTAATTTCGAAATAATTCAAGAGAGTTGAGTTACTTACCTTGTAGTCGAAGCCCGTCAAAGCCCAATTCGCCGTTTCACCTTTGGAAGTTCTTGATTCATCCTTGGTTGCTTTCCTCTTCTTTGGCCTCTTCCTTCGTTCAAGTTCATTGTCTATTTTAGATTTTTGTTTGATAAACTTATTAAGATTTAGTGTTTGAAGTTCAAGTTCATCATTATCCTCATCACTTGAGTCATCGCTCAAGTGGCATTCATTTGTCCGGAGTTCCAAATCCTTCCTGTTCTTTGGAAGGTGATTGTGTTCAACATGTTCATCATGTGCATTGTGCACCATTTCATATGTCATCAACAAACCAATTAGTTCTTCAAGTGGTAAGTTGTTTAGGTTTTTAGCTTCTTGTATTACAGTTACTTTTGAATCCCGCTTCTTAGAAAGAGAACGCAAAATCTTGTTTACAAGTTCAAAATCCGAAAAACATTTTCCAAGAGCTCTTAAACTATTGACGACATCCGTGAAACAAGTGTACATGTCGCCTATAGTCTCGCTTGGTTGCATTCGGAAAAGCTCAAAATCATGCAATAAAAAGTTAACTTTCGAGTCTTTGACTCTACTAGTTCCCTCGTGCGTGATTTCAAGTGTTCGCCAAATGTCAAAAGCCGTTTCGCACATAGAAATCCGATTGAACTCATTTTTGTCCAAAGCGCAAAATAAGGCATTCATAGCCTTTGCGTTTAAAGAAAAATACTTCTTCTCCAAATCCGACAATTCGTTCATCGGTTTAGAGGGAAGTTGAAAACCGTTTTCAATGATATTCCATAAATCTAAATTCGTAGAAATCAAGAAAACTCTCATTCGAGTTTTCCAATAAGTGTAGTCCAATCCGTTAAACAACGGTGGACGAAAGACCGAAAAGCCCTCTTGAAAGCCATGAAGAGCCATTTCTCTCGGGTGTAAATCCGAAATGAGAAAAACCGGGCTCTGATACCAATTGTTAGGATCAAGAGCACTAAGAGGGGGAGGGTGAATTAGTGCAGCGGAAAACTTTCTGCGATTAAAACAAAACTGCGTTCGAACGATAAAAACGATTTTTGTTTGAAAGCCGATTCTAAGATTACTTTAACTTAAGATCAAGCAAGATGATGTTAAAGTCAATCTATGAAGGTAGTTTGCAGTTATGATGAAAACCAGAATATAAGCGCAAACTGAAATACGACATTCGTACGAAGAAACTGATTTACGTCTAAATGCTGATTCGTAAATCACTTGATTAGGCGAGATGCTGTTTAAGCAAGGGTATAAAGGCAGTTTGCAGTTATGGTAAAAATCAAAATGTAAACGTAATCTGAAATATGATGATCGTACGAAAAAGCAGATTTACCTCTAAACACTGATTCGGAAAGTGCAAAGCTTGAAACTCGATCGTATATGCACAGAAAGCATTATGCTTCAGAGGAGGTTTGCGGTAAAGATAATATGCTCAAAGTAAATGCAAACCGAGATTTAGAGTGGTTCGGTCAATCTTGACCTTTTGACGGGCTTAGGAGACAACCCTTACAGAAACTTTCTCTCCTCTCTTTACAACTCAAAACTTGGAAGAAAAGAGGGAGAAGAACTTTTGGCCTTTACAACAATTTTGAGCTCTAAGAATCACAGAAAAAGATCAAGATTTCGGTGTATATGTGTGCTCTTTCAGTGCTGAATGGGTGGGGTATTTATAGGCCCCAACCCAGTTAAAATTTGGAGCTCAAACCTGTCAATTCCCAGAATTTCGGGATCAGGCGGTTGCACCTCCTGATTGGAGCGGTTGCACCGCCTAGCAAAGCTCGAAGACTGAGCCTCTGGGCGGTGCCACCTCTGTCAGGGGCGGTTGCACCGCCTGCCAGAGCTCGAAAACCGAACTCAGGCGGTTGCACCTCCTGACTGGGGCGGTTGCACCGCCTGCCAGAGCTCGAAGACTAAGCTCAAGCGGTGCTACCTCCTGTCAGGGGCGGTTGCACCGCCCAGTCTCGCTCAGAGACTGAGCCCCAGGCGGTGCCACCTCCTGGCTAGGGTGGTTGCACCGCCCAGTCTCCCTGGGAGACTTAGCCTAGGCGGTGCTACCTCCTGGCTTGGGCGGTTGCACCTCCCACAGCAATCAGGGTCCGAATGGGTTGATCCATTCGACCCAATTTGGGTTTTTCAGGGGCCCAATTGCCCCAAGATTAAGCTAATGGGATCACCTCCCATTTCTAACTTAATCAATGTGCTAACTACGATTATTCCTTAGACATTTACTGCAGTTTGCTCCTGTGCGTCAATCGCTTCTTCCGGCGAGTTTCCGGCGAACTTCCGTCGATCATCCGATGAACCCTCGGTGATCCTCCTGCGGACTTCCGGCAAACTCCTGGATTTGCGACGATCCACTTGGCGAGTTCCGACGAGCTTCTTTTGGCATGCTTATGGACTTCTCGGATTTGTTCCCGCAGAACCACCGACGACTGTCCGAACTTTCGTCGAACTCTCGAACTCCCAACGTGATCATTGTCTCTACTCCGGCGCAACTCCTGCTGCATGTCTAACTTCCATCGTAGTTAATCCTGCACACTTAAAACAAAACTTCGATCGAGACAATTAATCCTAAGCAATTAACCAAGTTGTCCGACATGTCATTGGTCCCTCGACGCTTCGTCTGATTCTTCGACGGATCGTCCTCTCCTGCAGCCTATTGCCCAATCGGCCAGTTGACACCGCAACTCCGATATCCTTAGCACAATACCCGCCCTTCTTGGCCCGATGCCCGAGTCCACGGCCCGAAGCCTTCTGTTGATACGTCGACCGATCCACCAGCCCGACGTCCTATCTTCTGACATGTTCCTTCGGCACAACATGATTTTCCTGCTTTAATTGTCTCATCCTGATCGAAGCATCCTGCGTCACTCAAAACGCAGATTAAATCATAAACATATATTAAGTAGTTTCATCATCAAAATACGAGATTCAACAGACCCCAGCCCAACCATTATGGGTGGTCACATACGACGCACATGACTAGTACATGGGCCAAGGCTGGGCCAGTTTTGTGTAATACATGCTCAAACAGGTATAATACACATGACCAGTAAATGGACTGGCTCAATCTAGCCCAATGTTATTGTTGAACTTGAGCCCAAATGGTGATTGAACTAAACTAGACTTGATTAGTCTAGATCAATTCAGGGTGATTCCGAATTGATTGACTTATGCAAGTTCCTTTAACCTAAATTGAAATAATCTAGTCTAAATTATACTAGTCTAGGGTAGTTCCAGACCAGTTAAATAAGGATTAGAGATCAGTTCAATTAGGCTCTAGTAAATCGAGTTCAATTAAATCGATTAAACTAGAGTTCAAGTCAATTGAGGGCTAATTTATATTACTTGATTTTGATGGTATTTGAAAGAGACGTTTTAAATATGTTATTTCATCCCGAAATGGACATGACCAATGTGAGATTATATTATTTTCCTGCCGAGAGCAGGTACGGTGACTCCCTTTGGGGATTAGTGGGTCGTTAGACGTGGCGACTAGATGGTTCCTCCATCCGCTGTTGGGAGGAACGTGTCCCCACTTTGGCGGGTGTGGGACACCACTCCATCCGTTGTTGGGAGTGCAATATGAGTTTGCCACCATCCACTGTTGGGAGAACACAAACTCATCCCGTAGGGTAAAGCCTCTCAATCCGCTGTTGGGGGAGTGCTCCTTCGGGTATTTGATATATGCCAATGGGATGATTGATTGAATTTTGATCATGTATACATTTTGAGTTGACTTTTGGGGTTCCTACTCAGCATTGCTGAATTTTCTTTGTTTTTGATTTTCAGAGCAACCTCACTCTAGTACTAAATCGAATTCCAATGGAGAGCGCACCTTCCTCTACCGTTAGGTAGAGCCACTTGGATGATTCTT